>CAJVPK010001152.1:0-14529 GCA_910592015.1 Diversispora eburnea
TGTAGTTAATAAAGGAATAATGGATGTTATGGGATTAAATACTTGATTGTATAATTGTATAATGTTATTATTCCTGAATTAATGAAATTAATTATAAACTATTATAAAATCTGAACTTGGAATAATAATCAACTTGGATAATTGAAAATAATATTTAAAGTTGATAAAATTAAAAGATGATTAATGGATGAATATTAATACTAAGAATGATGACGAACTTAAAAGATATTGGAATACATTAAATGAAAGGTCTAATTCCCTTTCTAAAATAACTGAATCAGTGGTGCCTTCTAAAATGATGAAACAACAGTCTTACTTCTGGGAAAGGATTATAAACTCCTTAAAAGAACTGTTAAGTCACATTATTAGGTGGCTCTTGAGAAAACTGAGAACCACCAGTGACAGCAAGGGGACAAGTACAACAAGTGCTTGGATTTAGTTCAGTAGTTATCAGTGGGTTTTGGGAGTATAGAAAGACAAATAATAATAAAGTAAATAATTTTCTATACTATAAGATAATAAAGGTAAAGAAACTGAATAAAACAAATAAGAAACAATTAAAGGAAAGATAGTAAATATAGAAAAGAGAAAATATGGTAAATTCTAATCTAAAAACAATAAGAAACAAAATGGAATAGTTTCGCTAGGACTTTGTAAGGATTTAAAAGATGGATAGGTTCTAAGAATGAAAAAAGTGAGTTATGGCTAAGTCACATGACAGTTTGAACGAAGAATTAAAGATCAATGGTTTATTTTAAGACTCTGGATTATACAATGTAAACTTTATTTATAATTTATAAACAAATGTAAAGAAATAAATAAACATGTATATAACTTATTTATAGATAAAATAAAAATTTTATTAAGAAAATAGAGAAAATACAAAAAGAAATAAAGAAAGTAAAAAAATCTTTCCTGTGTTTATTCAAAAACTATCTAAAGGATTAATCAAAATTCAATAATCACTAATTGATTATTTGTTCTATATTGATTAATACTTAATTGTTCATTAATAATTGATCACTTGTTTTTACATGAGGAAGGAAAATTAAAGCTACTTTTATAGTTATTTCAATTCTATTCAAAAATATAAATTAATCTATTAATTAATTATATAATAAAAGTGAAAAAAAAGAAAAAAAAAGAAAGAAAATAATAAAATAGACTTAATTCTAGTCTTGCTTAGCTTTTTGACTACTGTGGAGGTGGTGACTAGGGATGGGAGGCGCAATACAAATTGAGCTAGGAATTTAGTCAGATTTAATTTAGCCAATTGAGCTCAGGAATTAGTCTTGGTGCAATTGGACACAATAGCTAAATTCTGGCGCAAAGGCTAAATACTGGTGCAAAGGCTAAATACTAGCGCAATTTTAATTGGTTGGTGTAAAGATTAAATGTTGATATAATTTTGATTAGCTAATATAAAGATTAAATTTTAGTGTAATTTTGATTTGTTAGTATAAAAATTAAATGTTAATGTAATTTTGATTAATAATATAATTGTAAAATTTATTGAATAATTGTTTTTATTTATATGTAATTTTAAATTAATTTTTATTATAAGGAATGATTTTTATTATTATATTTTTGTAATAAGAAAATGTGTTTTATTTTGAGAAGGAATTGAGAGAGAGAGAAAGAGAGAGAGTGAGAGAGAAAAAGAGAGAGAGAGAGAGAAAGAGAATGAGAATTTTAATAGTTATGTTGATTTAAAATTTAGTTGGCACAATTAAATTGAATTTAAATTTAGCTGGTGCAATTAAATTAAACTGAAATTTAGCTGGTGTAATTAATTGAGTCAGAATTTAGTCAGAACGAAATCATTTAGCCAGGGCACAATTAATTGAGCCAGCTTGATATTAATTGAACCAACTATCTCTAGTGGTGGTAGTTCAAAACATTTGTATCTTCGCCTTGATAAGTAGTCTTTCATTAGGAAGAGTGATCACCATCTAAGCAAAACAACAATTTTCGCAGTAATCTGCAGTAAACCACGGCATTCGCAGTTTGCAGTATATCAGAAGTCACATGGTACGTAACAGGTGCAACTGAAAGAATTTATAAATATAGGTGGAGAAAGAGAATGAAGAATTAAGATTTTTAAGATAAATTTGGGGATGAAGGGAATGGTGAAAAGGACAGAAATGAAGTGGGTAATACAAGGTAAGTGGATAAGTAAAGGTAAATGGTAATAAGTATTGATAAGTAATATCAAGAAAAGAGAAAAAGAGTAGAAAGGAGGTAACGACAATTAAAAAGAAAATTATATAGATGAAGATTAACAGTAACAGGGTATGATGAATGAAAACAAGAGTGAAAATGTAATAACAATGAAGAGAATAAAAAAAAAATTAGTAACACCATACAAGCTACAAATAAATCATACAAGTCACTATTTATATAGTATAAAATAGTATTTTATACCATACAGTTTATCTGTATACCCATTGATTGAATTCAAATTTTGATTTTTTGACCTGTATTAATCACATAATTTATATATGATTTAAGCTAATTTTCACAAAACATATTTATAAATTTTATTTTTATATTTAGAAATTTTAACCTTAACTGGTTAAGTTATCTAAATTGATTTGAAATATAAGCTTAACTAAGTTAATTTTTTTAAATTGACTTTGAAATATTACTTTTATAATATTTTATAAATTAAATAAAATTTTATTATAAAAGATTATGTAACTGACAAAGATTACATTTTATATTCAGGTTTCTTTTTCTAATATATTTTTGATTGACCTTTTATCCCCAGATTAACAATAACATTTATGTTCTCCAATATAATTAATTATTATAATTTATTACTGGATCTTAAAAATATTAATTATTTTAAAATTAGTTATAAAAATAGATATAATTAATATATATTACTAATTTAATACTTGTTTGAAAAGATTTAATACTTGATCAAATATAAATGAGAAATCTGAATTGTAATTATTTATATGTGTAATATTTTATATAATAAAATTTGATAATATAATAAAAATGTAAATTAGATTTTATAAAAATATCTCTAATATATAGAGAGTTGTAATAGAAAATAATTTTAAAGACAAAACTCAAAAAGTTAGTTATTACATTTATTGAGATGTGAATTTTACAAAGTTAACTATAAATATAATGATAATTTAATAAAATTTTATAATATTTTAATTGCTAATCATAATTTCAATTATATATCTTTTTGATTAAATAAATATTTGATATACAATTGCTTCTACTGTAGCCATAACAATTTACTTAATATTTACTTTTTCAAAGTTAATATTCATAAATATAACATAATAATATGTATGGCAACTTTATATTTATATTATTTACATTTGCATTTTCCTTATTTGAAATATTTAAAAGTTTGAGAGTGATTAAAAAATGAAAAGATGAAAAGATAGAATAAAGAGATAAAGAGATAGAATAGAGAGATATAATTATGCTTGCATACAAAATTATTTTGAAATCCTGAAATTATAATTTCAAAAAAAAGTTAAAATAGTTTTTCATAAAAGACAAAATTATTTTACTTAAAATCCAAAATTTTTTGACTATTTAAATAAATTCTTTAATTAAAGATACACTTAACTAGATACTTTTTTTTACTTCCATATAGAATAAATTCTGAGTAAATCTCAAAAAGATGAAATATCCCAAAATCAGAAATCAGTTTTGAGAACATGTATTAAATAACTTGAAAAGGGAATTTTTTTGGTGAAAAGATTAATTTAAATCATTACTTTATTACTGTTAATAAATAATTAATTAATTAGTGTTACCAGACTTTTTTGTCATGTTTGGTGACATAGTTTAACCTAAAAAGAAATTAGTACCTAGTCAAGATAATGACGCCCGTGGGATTTTCCTTCAGGCTTTTACTGGTAGAGCCTTTAGTATGCCAATTGGCTGTCTAGAGTTGACCAGGTGCCATCCGTCCTACCTCCCAAAATTATTTATTATTATTATTATTTTTTACATTTTATAATAATTGATAGCAATAAATTAATTAATTAATATAATTAATATAATTGATATAATTGATATCACAAATATAAAATAATTGTGTGCACTACCTTTTTTATAATACTTTTTTTACTACAAAAAATAATAATAAATCTACTTTCCCGCATCGTCACAACAAAAAAAAATAAAAAAATAATAAAAATATATAAATTTTATTATACAAATGAGTAATAGTAGTAATGGTGGTAAAAGTTCTTCTCCTTCGGGATTAAGTCATAATAATAATAGTGGTAGTTTAAAATCAATAAGTAATAACCAACAACGAAAGGTACCACCTGTCACTAAGAAAACCGTAAGTTTAGGTCCACCTCCCAGACCTCCTCGTGCAAATATACCAAACAACTTCCATAATACTAGTGGTAACAATAGTATTAATATTAATGTTAATAAAAATAGTAGTAGTAACATTCATGGACCTTTATCTAGAAGTCCTTCAGCAGGTAGCGCGTTACCTAAATCTCAATTATTAGATTCACCTACTTCAAAACATATTTCAATAAGTAATAATAATAATAATAATAATGGTGGTAGTGGTTATAGTTCACTTAAAACATCTGCCATCAATGTACATGGAGATAATGATAATAATGAAAAAGATGGGGGCAATAGATCGTTTAAAGGAGTTTTGAATAATTTTGTTAATCAAATGCAGGGTAATATTTTTATATAATCATTATTTTAATATAATAATAATAACGGTTAACGGTTAATAACTCTATAATAATAATAATAATAATAAATTTATTTTTATATAATAGATTTTTTATCAACAGCAAAGAGAGTAGAAATTTCATCACCTTATGATCCAGTACACTTGACACATGTTGGATTTAATCAAGAAACTGGAGAATTTACGGTAAATATAAATCTTATTTAAATTTAATTTTCTTTAATTTTAATTTTAAATTTTAATTTAATTTTAATTTTTAATTTAATTTAATTTTATTTAATTTAATTAATTTAATTTAATTTAATTTAATTTAATTAATTTAATTCATTAATTTGATTAAATAAATAAATATATATATTTATTTATTTATATTTATTTATTCACTGTAATATAGGGTTTACCAAAAGAATGGCAACAACTATTGCAAGAATCGGGTATTTCAAAACAAGATCAACAAGCTCATCCTCAAGTATGTAAAATTGCAATACACTCAATAATATCATATATCTATATTAATATAATATCTCCTCTTTATGTGATTATATCTTTTATCTCTTTTTATATTATCTAAATAATTAGGCAGTAATAGATATAGTACAATTTTATCAAGATACCGCAGGAGGAAAAAATCCAAATGCAATTTGGGAAAAATTCAATAATGCGAAAATAGCTAATAAATCTTCTCCACCAAGTTTAACTCCAACTTCACCTCGTTCGGTTGAAAAATTATTTGAAAATCCTGTAAGTGTATTACATCTTTCATCATCATCAATTATATACATCATCTTATTTTTATTAATTAACGTGATAATCAAAGAATAAGAAATAAGAAATAAGAAGAATGATATGAATAATAAGAATAATAATTATAGAATAATAATTATAGAATATAATAGAATAACAGAATAATATGAAAATAGAATAATTTGAATAATAGAATAATAGAATAATAAAATAATATTAGAACAAGATAAGATTAAGATAGAATATGATAGAATATGATTGATAGCGAATATAATAACATAAAAATCTTTGGGCAGGGTCACAACATAAAAGGAATGATGAAAATGATGAAATTCATTTCTTTTCGTTTTCGAATTAGAGAACTGCTCCGACACCACCTGAAGCAAGAAAAAAACCACCTCCACCTGCTGTTCCTTCTAGACAAACTCAAAATCAAAATCAGCCGGTAAAAATTATTATTATTATAATATTTATAATATTTCTATTTTTTTATGTAAATTTATTTGATTTATTTATTATTTTTTATTATTACAGGATCAACATAAACTCAATAATCGATCAAAATCACCAAATTCTATATCCAAACCATCACGAAATAGTAAGTAAAATTGAATAAATATTAATTAATTGTAATAAATTATAATAAATTAATGTAAAAAAATTAATATTTAAATAAATAAATAATAATATAAATAGATCATGAACCTCCAAGACTTCCACCAATACAACCAATGCAAACATTATCTTCTTCTCTTGATAATAGCAATAAACCAATTCCAGCTTTACCTCCAAAACCAATCGCCAAACCACCTCGTACCAAAGATACTTCTACCATCAACAATAATAATAATAAAAATCAAGGATCATTCGTAACCCCTTCTACAACTAAAAGTCCTATACAACATCAAGATAGGCATCATCATCAACAAGAGAGACATCAACAAAAACAACAAATAAGTAATTCCCCTTCAATTAAAAGTCATCAACCCCCACCTCCACCACCATTAACTACAAGTAATAATAATAATAATAATAATAATAATAATAATAATAATAATAGTAGTAGTGGTGGTGGTAATCAGAGAAGACGGGATCCTCGTAAAGGAGCTAAAGATAATAGTGATGTTATTGAAAGGTTAAAAGCTATCTGTACTGATGCTGATCCAACGAAATTATATCGAAATTTGGTTAAAATTGGCCAAGGGTAATTATTTTAATTTTAATTTTATTTTATTTTTATTTTAATTGTATTTTAACTTTTAATTTTTTTAATTACTTCTAATAAAAAAAAAATATTATTATTATATTAGAGCATCGGGAGGAGTTTACACAGCATATCAAGTAGGAACTAATATGTCAGTAGCCATCAAACAAATGAATTTAGAACAACAACCCAAAAAAGATCTTATCATAAATGAAATTTTAGTTATGAAAGAATCAAAACATCGAAATATAGTAAATTATATTGATAGTTTTTTGTGGAAAGGCGATCTTTGGGTGGTAATGGAATATATGGAAGGTGGTAGTTTAACGGATGTTGTTACTAGTAATATAATGACGGAAGGACAAATTGCTGCGGTGTGTCGAGAGGTAATTATAAATACATAATATAAAATAATATGAATATGATTTTATTTATTATTTAATTCTTTAATTTATATTTTAATTTATATTTTAATTATTTATTTAGACATTAGAAGGTTTAGCACATTTACACTCAAAAGGAGTTATTCATAGAGATATTAAGAGTGATAATGTTTTATTAGCATTAAACGGAGAAATCAAATTAAGTGAGTAATTAACATGACATTAATATTACATTAATAATAATAATAATAATATATATTTATTTATTTATTTATTTTTGTTATTAGCCGACTTCGGATTTTGTGCACAAATTAATGAACATCATAATAAACGTACTACGATGGTGGGTACACCATATTGGATGGCACCAGAAGTGGTAACTCGAAAAGAATATGGACCAAAAGTTGATATATGGTCATTAGGTATTATGGCTATAGAAATGGTGGAAGGAGAACCACCTTATCTAAATGAAAATCCTTTAAGGGTGAGTTATCATTTTATTAATATTTATAGTTGACAATATTTATGATATTTTATATACGTGATGATATATTTATGATATTTATTATAGGCATTGTATCTCATTGCAACAAACGGAACACCACAATTACAAAATCCAGAAAGTTTATCAATTGTATTTCGAGACTTTTTAAATAAATCTTTGGAAGTTGATTCGGACAGAAGACCTACTGCAATTGAACTTCTTAAGGTAAAATAAAAATATTTAATTATTTTATTTTTTTATTATTTTATATTTCATTAATACTTTTCTATTCTATATTTTATTATTTTTATTTGATTACAATTTTTAGCATCCATTCTTACAAAAAGCTGAACCACTAAAATCTCTTGCACCACTGATTAGAGCTGCCAGAGATAATGCAAAAAGAAATTAATTGATTGATTGATTGATAATTAAATAACAGTTGTTAGTATTAAGAGTAGGTATAAATAATAATTAGAATTATCATTAGGTTATGAGGACAATTTCTTCTCTTTTTTTTTGTAAGATTTATTTATTATTTAGATTATTAGTATTATTATCATTATTGTCATTCTTCTTAGTATTCTCAGAATTCTCGGGGTAAATTTTTATATAGGTGCGCAAGATTATTTTATTTATTATTATTTATTTATTATTATTTATGGTTTCTTTGGTTCGATCTGTTGATTTCTTTTTATCTGTCATTTATATATAACGCATGTATATCCTGTCTTCATCAATGTCTTCTTTTTATTTATTTTTATTGTCATTATATTGTTATTATTTATTACTATTTATTATTTTCTCACTACCTTCCTTCCTTCTTTATTCTTTTCTTATATATATATATATATATATCACTTTCTCCTTTCTATTATATTTTTTCAAATATTAAAATATATATCTGTGCAATTTTACTTACTACATATATCTATCTTATCTTTTTTTTTTTATTTCTTGTAGAAATATTATTATTTTAATTACAGTATATGTTATTATGAGATTTATTTCATTTCATGTAAATATTTATTTAAAAGTCGAAAAAATTGATAATTACGTATTGCATAACTGTGAGATTACCTGATAAGGTAACGTCGTCATAAGGAACCCGTTTGGATATTTGCTGGATATAATTTTTAATGAATAAATAGTTGGTCCATTGTTTCAATAATCAGATTTCTAAAGACTAGGAAAATAGTTATAAAGATTAAGATATTCAATCTGTAATATCTCAATCAAGTTTGATCTAATTTATAAATTACTTTAATTATAACTTCTCAAAATTTTGTAGATCCATGGATGGCCTTTCACAAATCATAATCTTTAATTATTTTTGTAAATTATAATATTGCAGATTTTAGATTATAAATCCACAAATCCATAGTTACACAAATTTGTCAAAAAATTCTATCCTATTTAAAACTAGTAAATTTCACTGATTGGTGAATTGGGTCACAAATAAGTAAATGTCAATAAACATAATACTGAGAAATAATTTGTATCTACTATAAAAATTTCAGATCTTTTACTTTAAAATTGAACTATAGATATTTAAATTTAAGCAATTATTATTTCCTAATATGTTTTAAGTTGAAAAATAAATACACTTTATTTTTGCCTTTACATTTACATTTAATATTTTATTAATAAAAAATAAATTTATTATGTAATAATATTAGTAAATTATTTCTAATTTTTATTTTTAATTATTTAAGTTATTAACTTTCAAAATAATAATATAATTATATAATGGCAAAAATATTATAAGCTTGTAAAAATATTGCAAACTTGTAAATAAATTGCAAATTGTAAAATTACAGATTAATTTACAATATACATAATAATATTTAATAATTCTAGTTAAATTCTATTTATATCTAATTAGTTTTTATTAATATATATATATGTATATTTTTTGCATATTAGGGTCAGCTCTTGTTTGATAACTTCATGATATTTGATAATTCTTGATAACTCTTACAATCTCCAAAAAGTTTTTTCCAAGTTGATATGTATTATACTAAACTAGCAAAATATTATTCCTCAAGATCTCAACTTTATATCACTCTCATTAGTCAAATACAAAAGAATCACTGTACTGAATGGTGATTCCTATACTATAGATTATATATGTTTTCAAAATTAATTTTTGATTTTTGAGATATTTTGTCTTTTTAAAATTTATTCAGAATCTATTCTATATATGGAAGTAAAAAAAATATCTAGTTAAGTGTATTTTAATCAAGAAATTTATCTGAGTAATCAAAAAATTTTGAATTTTAAATAAAATAATTTTGTTTTCTATAAAAAACTATTTCAACTTTTTTTTTCAAAATTGTAATTTTGGATTTCAAAATAATTTTACATGCAAGTATACTATAGATCAGTTAAAAATTAATAACAATTAACTGTCCTATTACATTTTACATTATAAATTAGCTAAAATCAGAATTCTTTTTCAGTATAGTATTATACATGCTACCTAATTTCAAAATATTTTAGAATTTGAATAAAATAAGAGATTTAAATTATTTAAATTTCAAAGGTCAAAAAAGTTCAAAACTTAAAATATTTTTAACAGTCCAAAAGAATTTAGGTAGTTCAAATTATTCTAATAGCTCAAATTATTTTTGACAATTCAAATTATTTTTGATAATTCAAAATATTTTAGACAATTCAAAATATTTTTAACAACTCAAATTATTTTTAACAGTTTAAATTATTTTTGGCAGTTCAAATTATTTTTGATAACCCAAATTATTTTTGATAATTCAAATTATTTTTGATAACTTAAAATATTTTTGACAATTTAAAATATTTTTTGCATTTGACCTTTTTAAAATTTATAACATGATCTAATAATATGTCTTTTGCCATAATAATATCCTTAATACATTCACCTTTCTTCTTACCTTTCTTCTTCTTATCTTTCACTGGTTTATGAAATATTATGAGATTAAAATCAGCTTCAAAATAAATGTAAGAGAATATTTAATAAGTTTTTTTATTTTTTTTTCTATTTTTTTATTTTTATTTTTAAATAATTAAAAAACCTATATTTATCTTATCTCTTGCCTTAATAATATACTTTCCTTTCTTCTCTAGTTTGTAAAAATATCATAAGATCAAAATTAGTTTCAAGAGAATGTTTGATGAGTTTATTTTATTATTTTATTTTATTTTTTTAAATAATTAGAAATTAATATTTACTTTATTCTTTGTCTTAATAATACATTTTTCATTCTTTTCTTGATTTGTGAAAATACCATGAGATTGAAACCAATTTTAAAATAAATATAAAAAAATATTTAATAAGTTTTTAATTTTTTTTTATTTTTTTTTATTTTTTTAAAATAATTAAAAAACTGATATTTACCTTATCGTTTATCTTAATAATATACTTTTTCTTCTTCTTTTCTAATTTGTAAAAATACTATGAGATCAAAATTAATTTGAAATGAGTACAAGAGAATATTTGGTGAGTTTTTTTATTTTTTATTTTTATTTTTTTATTTTTATTTTTTAAATAATTAAAAACTTTAATAATACATTGATCTTTCTTTTTTGATTTGTAGAGACACTGTGAAATTGAAATTGGCTTCGAAATGAATATAATAAAATATTTGATAAGTTTTTTTTTATTTTTTATTTTTACTTTTTAAATAATTAAAAACTTATATTTACCTTATCTCTTACCTTAATAATATACTTCTCCTTTTTCTTTTCTAGTTCATGGAAATACTATGAGATTGAAATTGGCTTCAAAATGAATGTGAAAATGTTTGATGAGTTTTTTTATTTTTATTTTTTAAATAATTAAAATATTTATACAATCTTTATCCCTTGTCTTAATAATACACTTTCCTTTCTTTTTTTTTGATTTGTGAAATACTATGAGATTAAAATCAACTTTGAAATAAATTTGAGTAAATGTTTAATGAGTTTTTTTTATTTTTATTTTTTTATTTTTTTATTAAATAATTAAAAAACCTAAACTTACTTTATCCCTTGTCTTAATAATATATTTTTCTTTCTTCTTTCTAGTTTGTGAATACTATGAGGTTAAAAAGAGATTTGCAAAGATAAAAAAAAAGATTTTACATGTATATACTGTTTTTATTTATTTTTTTATTTTTAAAAATAAAAAAACTTTAATCTTTTTTCTTTCTCACTTTAATAATATATTTTTTCTTACTTTTTACTAGTTTATAAAGTTGAAATGAGTTTTGGAAAAACAAAAAAGAATTTCATAAAGGTAAAAAAGGTATTTTGCAGATATATGTTATTTTTTTTTAATTTTTTATTTTTAAAAATAAAAAACTTTAACTTTTTTCTTTCTCACTTTAATAATACACTTCTTCTTACTTTTTGCTAATTTATAAGAATATCTTAGTATTAAAATGAACTTCATAAGTTATTTTTAATCAAATAATATTAAATATAAATAAATATATAAATGTACATATTATCAACTTCTTTAAATAAATATGTAACATATAATGTTTAACATCTCTTTAATATTTTTGTGAAGATAATTATATATAATTATCATGATATAAATTTTTTTAATCTATTTTTTAATTTATCTATTTTTTGTAATAGATGAAGATAGTTGTGAAGAACTTGAGAAATTAGAATCTATCAGAAAACATAAAGGCTATTCAAAAAATGAAATCTAATAGTATTTTGAAATTTTAACAGTTGATTCTTCAAGTGACAAAAAAAATTTATATCCCAGAGCACAGTGTAAATTTTATAAGCAAAAATGGACATGTGGGTATAGTTTCGTATATTGTATTATATTGTTCAAACCTGTCAGTAGAAATATGTATTACATATCTTGAAATATTAAATAATAAATAATAATAATTCTTTTAAAAAATCAAAAAACAGTTAAAAATTATTGATCTTGTAGAAAAATTAATAATTAAAGATGATAAATAAAAAAGAATCTCATGAGCTCTTATCAAATTTTTTGTTTGTTATGAAATTCCATTTTGAATTGTCAAAAATTCTTTCTTTATTAATTTTATAAAAATCATTATGTTCTAGCTATCAAATTTTCAAAAAAACAAATTTATTTATAACTTTAATTAATGTCAAAACTACTGTTATTATTGTTGATATGAAAAATAAACTTTCTAATGAAACAAATTTAACTATAAATATATTTATTTAACTTTATCAGTTAATTTAATAATTAATAATAATTAATAAAATTTTAATTATTCAAAATTCTTAATTATAATAATTAATATAAAATTAAATATTTTTAATATTTTTAGGTCTAAATGGATGGACCTCACCAGCTAGTCAATATTTATACATTTTTATAATTATAACAAGTGATAGTAAAGAGTATATTCATTCTTTAAAAAATTTTCTAAGGATTCTTATATTGGAGAATTTTCAAAAAATGAAATGATTTAATTATTGAAGATGTAGGTGTAAAGAAATTTTGTTTTATAGTTTCTAATCATGTTTCAATATAGTTCTTGCAAAGAATTTAATAGCAGAAAAATATCTACACATTTTATCAATATGATGTATTGCACATTATATTTATTTCTTGTTAAAAGATATTATACAACTTAATTGGACCACAAATATAATTGCAAATTGTAAAAACATTGTAATTTTTTTTAAACAATTTCATGTCAGTGTTACTTTTTTTTAACAAGAAATTATTAAAAATATAATTAAAAGTAATAGATTAAAGAATTATATTACAGCAAGATTGACAACTACATTTGATTGTATAGATTTAATTATAAAATGTAAATCTGTCTTAAAACAGATAATAATATATTTTAAATCAGAATTTTAAATTAAATTAATTTAATTTAACTTTTATTATAATTAATTTTAATTTAACTTTTATTATAATTAATTTTAAAGCTATTAAAAATAAATTACAATTATTAAATTTTGATATAACAACAATTTTATAAAAATAAAATTTTTTTAAAAATATTAAAGATTTATTATTACCTATTAAGAAAGTAATAGTGAATCTTGAATATAAATCAATAACTCTAGTTGACTATTTTATTAATCTTGTAACTATGACATTAGCAATTAAAGAAATATTACAATTAAGAATTTTAAGTTTTTATAAAAAATGTTAAAACGTTTTTGATCAAAGATGGAATAGATTATTATTTATTAATATATTTTTTATATCTTAAATATTAGGATATTTATATTTTTAAATATTATATTTAAATTTTAAATTTGAATATATTTATTTATATATATATTTAATAATTTAGGTATGGATTTACAAATTGATATATTTCATGTTATATGTGAAAAAGTTTTGTCAATTTGAAAATTATTAAGAAGAGAAAAAAAATCTACAATTAAATTAATTGAAAAAATGTTCAATTATTCATTAAAAAGAAAACTATATAATTTTAAATTTGCTCAAATATTCATATAGTCAAAACTTGGTAACTTATGTATAAACAACAAAAAAATCATATTCAAAGACTTGCTCTTTTGATAACATTAATTACAAGTTATGAAAGTTATTTTTCAATTTTGAAATAGTATATGAATAAATAAAGAATATGGTATATTTAATTATTTATAATATTTAATTATTTAATTTAATTATTTAATTAATATTAATAAATTTTTTTAATTTTTTGTTTAAATTATTCACTTTTACAAATACATGCATATTATATTTCAAATGTTTCAAATAAAATTAAGTATACTTAAAAGAGTTAAGTGATAAAAAATTTGAAAATGTAATTACAAAAATAACATTTTCATTTGAAGATGAAATTTTTGAAGATGATAAATTAGAATTTGAAAAGAAACAAGAAGAAATATATTTTTTAAAATTTCAAAATTTTAATTCATTCTTTAATATTACAGATATTGAATTTGAACTAGTGATAGTTGACGAAATTAATGTATTAAGGCAAGAGTTGCAACTATGGAGTTGCAACTCAAGTTGCAATTAAAAAAATAATTGCAACAATTCGCAATGTCGTAATTA
>CAJVPK010001153.1:0-14526 GCA_910592015.1 Diversispora eburnea
GTCATAGAAACACCTTAGTAGAAAATCGCTTCCTGTCTCGTAAATTGCGACCAAAGTCAAAAAAATTGAATTTTTAGACGTAAATTTCTGTGGATCCTGTTTGTGTTATGGAAATTTACGTCCTGAAAAATTTCCTGATGTACCTTTACTAAACACAATAAACTAATAACTTATAACAAGAAAACTATTGTCTAAAAGATTACAAAGCAATTAAATAAATATGTTAAAGTTGGAAAGTTTATACTATAGAAAAAGTATAAGAGATAAAAGATTTGATATTATGGGTTTGTTCGAAAAAGGTTAAAGGTGTAAGGATTTAAAGAGATATAGAGTTTTATATTAAGTTTATAGATATTCACAAAGAATATTACAAATTTCATACAAAAACTATAAGGATTTATACAGAATTAAAATAATTAACCTAAATTATGAAGTAAAGTTAATTTATAAGTGAAATAATACTGAGATTATACTTGTACACAAAATTATTTTGAAGTTTCGAAATTGCAATTTTGAAAAAAAAGTCAAAATGGTTTTTCATAAAAGATAAAATTATTTTATTTAAAACCTGAAATTTTTTGACCATTCAAATTTATTCTTTGATTAAAAATACATATAATTAGATTTTTTTTTTACTTCTATACAGTATATAGAATAGATTCTGCATAAATCTCAAAAAGTCGAAATACCTCAAAAATTCAAAATTAATTTTGAAAATATATATAATCAAGATTACGAAGCAAGGTATTATTATAAAAATGTTTTACTAAAAAATTAGAGAATTAAATTATTACTTATCATGAAAATTTTATTAATAATTTATTACAGTTATTGAGTTCAGAATATAATTAAGTTCTAACTGTCTTTTTACTAAGAACAAAAACTACTTCTATTTATACAAAATTACCATCTTATTACAAGACTATAATTATTAATTTCAAGAAAATTCCAGAAATTTCTGTTATATTCTAAAATATTCTATAAGCTATTTTTGTAAATGAATCATTTATGTCAGAGGTATTTATCAGAGGTATCAACTAGAAATGTTAACTATACATGCCACCCAAATCTCAAATTAATATGGTATTATGGCTATCAAAATATGTCAAAATTATTTGGAATCTGAGGATCAAAATATTCCAAATTTCAAATTATTTTTAATATCTCAAATTATTTTTGGCATCTTAAATTATTTTTAGTATCTCAAATTAATTTTAGCAACCAAAATTATTTTTAACATTTCAAATTATTTTTGACATCCCAAATTATTTTTAACTTTCCAAATATTTAGGATATAAAAAATTATTTGAGGAAAAAAAAAAAAAAACTATTTTAATTGAGGCAACATATATATTTGAGTTTAAAATAAACTCAAATATATATACGTTTTAAACTTTAATATATATGTATTAATCTCTTTTTTCAAAAAAAAAATAAGCTCAAATATATATGTGCATATATATTTGAGCTTATTTTTTTTTCAAATGCATATATATTCAAGTTTATTTTTTTGAGCACATATATATTCGGGTTTATTTTTTTTCGAATGCATATATATTTGAGTTCATTTTTTTTAAACTCGAATATATATATTGTTTAAATATTTTTTTATTTTTTTTAATCCTTTTTTTCGAATGTATATATATTCAAATTTATTTTTTTAAACACATATATATTTAAGTCTATTTTTTAAGTGCATATATATTCAAGTCTATTTTTTAAGTTTTAAGTTTTATTTAAGGTAACTTTGAATTTAACATGTATAGTCTTAAGCTTTATTTTAAAGTAACTCCGAGTTAACCTATGTAGTCATGAGCTTTATTTAAAGTAAATCAGAATCAATACTACGTAGTATTGAGTTTTATTTAAGGTAAATCAGAATCTATACCACATAATTTTGAGCTTTATTTGAAGGTAATTTGAGTTTAATATGTATAGTCTTAAGCTTTATTTTAAAATAATTCTAAGCTAACTTATGTAGTCATGAGCTTTATTTAAGGTAAATCGAAATCAATACTATATAGTCTTGAGCTTTATTTAAATTAAATTGAAATCAACATTACTTAGTCTTGAATTTTATTTGAAGGTAACTTGAGTTTAACATGTGTAGCCTTGAGTTTTATTTTAAAATAACCTCAAGCTAACCTATGTAGTCATGAGTTTTATTTAAGGTAAATCAAAATTAATACTAAATAGTTTTGAGCTTTATTTAAGGTAAATTGGAATCAATACTACATAGTCTTGAGCTTTATTTGAAGGTAATTTGAGTTTAATATGTATAATCTTAAGCTTTATTTTAAAGTAACCCCAAGCTAACCTATGTAGTTATGAGCTTTATTTAAGGTAAATTGGAATCTATACTACATAGTCTTAAACTTTAATTTTGATTCTATAATTGTAGTCTTGAGTTTTATTTAAGATTATACTATATAGTCTTAAACCTTAATTCCAACTTAACAGTTGTATTCTTGAGCTTTATTTGAATTTAACATGTGTAGTCTTGAGCTTTATTTAAAGTAATCCAAGTTAACTTATATAGTCAAAAATAATTGGGATGCCTATTACAGAATGAAAATATCATGATTATATAATATTAAAAACACCTGCAATAATTAGTAATAACCTTTAAAATAATATTTAAAATTTAATTTGTAAATATTAATTCATGTAACAAATAGTAATAATTTAATTTTTTTTTTTTGTAAATATTTATAGTTTGTAATATATATTAATTAGTTGCGAAATAGTAATACAAGATCACGTGTTCACGTGATATTCAGTTATACAAATATAATTATCAATTCATAACATTAATTATTATCACTTAACATTATTTAATAATAATTATTAACATATAGTATTAATTAGTATTAGATATATTTAGAAAAAAAATATATAAAAGAATAGTAATCAATAATAGTAAGTACAGTAAGCATAACAATGGTACAGTAATGAAGATCATTAGATTTAGATATAAAAGGAAACTGAAATTACCTTGCCCCTCTCTAGTTTACAAATTTATAATTTTAAATTTTGATAATTTGTAATTTATTTGAAATTGATAAAATTGATTTTATAATTTGTAACTCCAAGATAAATACTTGTAAAAATTATCTTGCAATTGAATTAATAAAATAATAAATATTGAAAATATTAAATAAAAATATATATATAATGATATAAACATATAGTTAACAAAGGAATAATAGATATTATGAAATTAAAATACTTGATTGTATAATTGTATAATGTTATTATTCCTGAGTTAATGAAATTAATTATAAACTATTATTATAAATCCTGAACTTGAAATAATATTAATCTGAATAATTGAAGATAATATTCAAAGTTGATGAAATTAAAAGATAATTAGCAGATGGATATTAATATTAAAAGATAATGATAAATTTGGAAAGATATTAGAATAAATTAGATGAAAGATCTGATTTCCTTTCTAAAATAATTGAATCAGTGGTGCTTTCTAAAATGATGAAACAATAGTCTTATCTTTAGAAAAGGACTATAAACTCCTTAAAAGAACTGTTAAGTTACTCTACTAGGTTGTTCTCGAGAAAACCAAGAACCACTGGTGACAATTTGATGCCTTCTAGCAGAAAGGAATCTTAATTATTATAAGGAGAACAAATGTGAAAAATAAGCTGATAAAACTATTGGAAAGAATAAATAGAACTGTAGAAAATATATTATTGTTGAGATGATAATTCTGGAATAAATGTTGAGAACACAAGGAAAACTCTGTCAAATTGAAATAAAAAAAGAATTGATAATAAATGTTAAAATTGTTGAAACTGACAAGTCTTTAGAATTTACTCTGTTACCACTATCAGGAAATATTAAATTAAATATAAAAATTATTTGAAAGTTACTAAGTGCAAAACCTCTAACTGGACTTCAAGTACTTATATCTCTGATTAGGAGTCAAGTGCAAAACCTCTAGCAAAGTAGTTGTTAGTATGGATAAATCAAGCTTGATCACCTTGTATCTGAAAACAATTAAAGAAGGATGCTGTCAATACTCTGAAAGTTATAGTACATAATTATTGGGAAGGTAAACTGCCACTGTTAATACCTAATAATACGTGACGCAGTATATTTAACCTAAGGATATTCTAAAATTAATTCACACTAGAAGATTAGCTACTTTTATAAGGATGTGACAAATAAGGAATTTTCAAATGATTACAAAAAGATCAACAGAGAAAAACTTATAAAAGAGACAGCAAAATAACTAAGTATTTTTCAGAAAAATTAAAAAGAAAAATAAAATAAAAACTGGTATACAGAAAGAGATACCAACTATACAAAAAAGAAACACCACATCTAAATATCAACCAGGAATTAGAAAATATTAATTGGAATATACAGAGAAGAGAAAGTTCTCAAACCACTTCACCAATATCTTTTTCTGTTAATCTAAGTTATGAAACAACTAGAGAAAACTCTCCTGTAGAATCATACCAAAGTTCAGAAATAAGTGAAAGGAAATTTGAAGAATTAAAAAGAGAAATAATAAGTATTTAAGAAGAAATAACGGAAGGATTGAGAAAAGCAACAAGATCAAAAAGTAATAGTTTCAAGCAACAGTTAAAAATAATAACCAAAGAAGAAGACAAAATAAAATAATAAAATCTGAAGGATTTAATAGAAGAAAATAATCAGGAAGACTACAATATACTTAATCTTGAAGATAACAATTCAAGTGAAGAAGAAGAAGAAAATAGAGAACAAGAAGAACATACTGTAAGAATAGATTTTTTATCATTTAAACTTCAAAGATTTACTGAAAATAGAACTTAAGACCTTGAAGAATAGTTGAAAAAATTTGATAAAGTAGTGATTATTAATTAATGAGATAATAATAGAACAAGAGAAAAATTATATGGATTTTTAGAAGAAGGAGCTGAAGAATGATATCAAGAAACATATGTAAGAGGAGAAGAGAACAACCAATATCCTACGCTAAAAGAATTAAAAACCTCTTTCAGAGAAATATTCTGTAACCAAAGATAGAAAAATAAATGGAGAAACCAATTAGAAAAATTAAAACAAAAACCTGAAAAAGCTGTCGAAAAATATCATACAAAATTTAAAAAGATTGTGAAAAAGTTAAAAGAAATGGGAGAAGAACATAAAATACTTTATTTTACTAAAGAATTAAGAAAAGGATTACTTCTAATAGTAAGTTTGCATAAACTTGATAGTGTGAAAGGAATAGTTAAATTAATTCAAAAGTAAGAAGTAGCTGAAGATTTAGAAGAAGAAATAGAACCAGAAAATGAAACAAAATATAAAAGAAAAATTAATAAGAAGAAAAAAAAAATAATCTTTGAAGAAGAATCTTCCAATAATAAAGAAACACCTGTAAAGAAAATTATTAAAAAGAATAAAGAACCAAAAGAAGATTCTATGGAACAATTAGTAAAACAATTTGAAGAATTGAAAATTAAAATAGCAAAAATTGAAAGATCTCAAAGTAATGGTATCGAATGTTACAATCACTGGTCGAAAATTGATAAAACATATACATATCAGGTACCCGATATGTGCATGGTGTTTCCCTAATATCAGACATATATCGGATATCCGATATGTGTAGAAAATATTTTATATATATATCAGGTACCTGATAAGTGTAAAAAAATATTTTCTACACTTATCGAGTACCCAATATATGCCCGATATTAGAGATACACCATGCACATATCAGGTACCCGATATGTGTATGTTTTATCAATTTTCGACCAGTAAATTGTGGGAAAAGAGGTCACTTTAAAAAAGATTACAGAAGCTCAAGAAGAAATAACAATGATAATTATGAATACAACAATGGTAATAATAATAATTTTAATAGAAATAATTACCAAAACAATAATACGAATAATAATAATTAATAAGAAAATAAAACAAATCAAAATGAAAATGGAAGAAAGAACAATAATCAATACAATAACAGAAATCAATACAACAACAGGAATCAAAATCAAAATAATAATAATCAAAATAACATCCCTACTAATTTTATAAGTATTGAAGAAGTTAATGATATAGGTGCCACTCAAATTCAAAATATTAAATTCCAAATTTCAAATCCCAAATTACTAATTGTCAAAATTTCAAATCCCAAATTATGTCAAATCCCAAATCCCAAATATTATGAAAACTAAATTTTGACAACTAAAATATCAAAATAATTTGGGATTTGGGTGACATGTATAGTTAATGAGTATAACACTAATAAAGAAACAGAAGAAATTATAACACTATTGAATAAAAGATTTGATAGTTTTGAAAATTTAAAAAGAAAAGAACCAGAATTAATTTATGATTATAGAACTGATCCAAAAAGAAAAAAGAATAAAAACTTTAGACCAAAACCAATAGAATGGATACCAAATAAAAATAAAAGAAAAATAATAAAATCTTCTGAAAAACTATTTAAAGAAAGGAAACAACTAAAATTATTAAAAGGATCTGAATTCAACCTAATAAAAAAACTGCAACAACAAAAATTAGAAATTACATTACTACAGTTATTAAAAATTAGTTCTCAAAAAAGGAAGAAATTGAAAGAAGCATTAAGGACACCAAAAGAAACCATTGTAAAATTAGTAAGACAAAGTAATAATACAAAAACAACTATTCTGAAATGTGAAGTAATAGTGAATGGATTTAGAGTATCAGCTACTATTGATAGTGAAGCAGCCACTAGCATAATTTTAAAAAACACAATGGAACAATTACAATACATCAGGAATTTTTATATAACGTTCTACAATGTTATACGAACATAACGTTCGAATAGTGTTCTAGAACAATACCAACATATTAGAATGTAACATTCTAAAATACTATACGAACGCTCCATTTATATTACATTTTATGAATAGCATTTATATAACATTATATATTACCATTTTATAACATATAACAAACGTCTCATATTAATAACGTTATATATTGGCACTCGTATATCATTAGTTATAATAGTAGAATTTTTTATAACATTTTAAAATGGTATTTAATAACATTAAAAGTATAAAATGTTCATTTTACACTATAAAAATAGTCATTTAATAAATATTTATTATATTTTTTTATTATTTTTTTATAGTATTTAACGTTAAATAATATTTTTTACTTATAAGAAGTATACATACTTAAAATATACTTAAAACATATTTAAAATATATCTAATATACTTAAAATGTACTTAAAATCTTTTTACTATTTGAAAATTTAAGAAAATTATATTTTCGAATTATATATTGATATTCTTAAAATATTTCTAAAATATATTTAAAATTTTATTTTATATTTAAAATTATATACTTAAAATATATTTAAATATATTTAAAATATACTTAAAATTTTTTCTAAGAATATTTTAAATACACTTAGTATATTTTAATATATTAACTTAATATTTTAAAAACTAATATTTTTAGATATACTTAAAACATATTTAAAATATACTTAAGTATATTTTAAGCATATCAACTTAGATATTTTAAAAATCAATATTTTTCAGATATATTTAAAACATACTTAAAAAATTTGTATAATTTTTTCAAGGATATTTTTTTTAAACTAGAATAACTTTACGAATATTGATGTTATTGAAATAAAATACATATTATTTTGTAGCTAAGAACAATACCTTTCTTTCTATCTTAGAAAAATTTTAGTAAAAAATTACTCTATGCTTCACAAATCATGAGTAAATTTGAATAAACATAAAAATTTTCACATTTTTTTGACTTTACTTGTAATTTTCAGAACATAGAGAGATTTTTTATTAAGATATTTTTAAGATAGAAAGAAAGATCATATTTTTAGTTACAAAATGATATGTATTTCATTACAGTAGCATTGATATTTGCGGAGTTATTCTAGTTTTAAAAAAAACATCTGTGAAAATTTCATCAGAAAATTTTTTTAGGCATTAACCTTCAAAATAATTTCATTACAAATATTAACCTTTGAAAGTTAACATCTGTTTTTTTTTATATTTTAATGACTTTGTTCGTGATTTGTGAAGTGTAGAACAATTTTTACTAAAGTATTTCTAAGATAGAATGAAAGACCATGTTCTTAGCTACAAAAGAATATATATTTTATTCCGATAGCATGAATATTCGCAAAGTTATTCTCATTTAAAGAAAAAGTATTTGTGAAAAAATCATTTCTGAAGATTTTTGTATAATTTTTTCACAGATGTTTTTATTTAAACTATAATAATTCCGTGAATACCAAATCTACTCGAATTAAAAATATATCATTTTATAACTAAAAAAGAGGCCTTTCTTTCTATATTAGAAATATCTTAACTATACATGTTCTCAAAATTGATTTTAGATTTTTGAGGTATTTCGACTTTTTGAGATTTATGCAAAATCTATTCTATATATGGAAGTAAAAAAAGTACCTAGTTATATGTATCTTTAATTAAAGAATAAATCTGGGTGATCAAAAAATTTCAGGTTTTAAGTAAAATAATTTTGTCTTTTATGAAAAACTATTTCGACTTATTTTCCCAAAATTACAATTTCGGGGCTCCAAAATAATTTTGCGTGCAAGTATAGTTTGGTATCTTTCTTCTTGATTCTCTAATTTCTATAATATCAGATTCGGATAAATGAGTCGCATTAGATCGATAAAATTTTTGATGAATATGAGTAAGCATCTTAAGATAAATATACATATATGTATTAGAAAAAAGTTTCAATAATTTTTCAAAATGTATTGATACGTATTGATGCTTTTATGAGTATTGATATTTTATTGATATCTATTGATACCTATTGATACCTATTGATATTGTATTGATACTTATTAATACCTATTGATACCTATTGATATCTGATAATTAATACCTATTGATACCTATTGATATCTGATAATTAATATATATTGATACCTATTGATTCTTATTGATACATGTGTTGATACAATAGTAAAATTGATACAGGCAGAGAGTATTATTTCTCCAAAATAGGTATTTCATTGGATATATTAATTTTAGATTATTTATACATAATTATTATGAATTTTATTATATTTTTGTTATACATATATGGCTAACGTACACATATTGCGAAATATTAACTCAAAAGGATATCATCTTGGAAGTACTAGGGAGATGGAGCTTGAAGAAGCTTTACGTGATAGTTGTAAGTCCAATTCTGAATTTATTGATGATTTTAAAAACTATCAGAAGATACATAAAAAGTTTATTAAAAATAGCAAACAGGATAAAGCACATTTGCAACGTGATCTAAATCAAACCAGTAAAGATAAAGAAGAACTTATCAAGTATGCCTATCAACTCATAGATGAGATTAAGTGATTGAGTTCAGAGATAGATACTTTAATATTTCAAAATAACCAATTACAGATTTTCAATGCTGAATATGAAACTAAGGATATCATTCATTTGAAAAAAATAAAATCACTCCAGTCAATGATCAAGATATTAAATAGTAAATTAGCATTAGCTCAGAAGGATGCATTCTCGATTCAGGAAAACTTATCAAAAACGGAAACTGAGAATCTATCTCTTAAATCTAAAATGTGTGAGTTTAAACAAATAGAAGTTGAATTGGAACGTGTGAGAAGCGAACTCGATCACCTGAAATCAGAAGATATATCCCGATATGTAAATCCTTTGGGTTATGATTCGAAGAATCGCCTAACGACTTGCTCTGCAATAATTGGTGAAACTGACGAAAAAAATGTAATCATGTCTAACTCACAGAGTGAGAATGCTTTCACATCTAATATCTCTGTAATTAGTGAACCTATTAAAGATTTTAGGCCGTTTATAGTACGCAGAAAAAATATAGATGAGAGTGAAAAAATCGATAATATTGTACCAGTTTATACTGACACACAGAGTAAGAATACCATCGCATCTAAAGAAGCGGTTAGTTCTACACCCGAGTTTTCAGCCGAAGGCTGGCTCACGCCAAAGACTGATATATCCCTAAATGATATACATATAAGTTCTGATGTGCTATTAAGTATATCCAAGAGTGTGACTCCATATCTTGCACAACGGGAAAATAATACTTACTCTTTGGTTGAATCAAATTTCCAGATTCCAATAGGAGAGGTGGTACAATTCCCATTGTGACAAGTAGTTTGGTGTCATCACTATCGGCATATATCTTTCTTACCTTGTTAATTATTGTGATTATGCGGTTTGTTATATTGAGACGTACATAGGGTATAGGTAAAAAAAGTGAGCAGTTGAGAGATACATGGATCGGATAACAGATATTATCTATTTGAACTTGGATATTATTTGTATACAGAAAATATAATAGTTTTTAATCATGTCTAGTCACAAAGTAACTGCCTCTGACAATATTTGTTGTAGATATAAGGAAATATCATCATCATTGTATATAGATTGCATTGTTACGCATTCCTTTATAGTGGTAGGGATGAGATTTCACAGTGGCCATAAATTTAAGAAATCAGATACCATCACTCTTGAACTGGAGCCTTCGAATACGTATGATAAGAATGTGATAAAAGTTATAGTAAATGGTATTCATAAAGTCTATGTAGCAAAGAATGAGAATGTAAGTATAGGAGATTTGATGAAAAAATACTCAAATTATTGGATCACTGCTCATGGGAAAAAGAACTATAATCAATTGGCATCTTTAAACCTTGAATATCCTTGGATTGTTTGTGGAAGATGTCATGATATACTACAAGCATCGAGAGATTATGACTATACTTATTAATGGATCTATTTGATTTTGGGAGTTATTTATATACAGAAAAAAAAGCATCTAAGATTATTGATAAACATTTATGGGATCGAAATTTTGTAGTCTCCAATTTTACTAAAGCTGTAGATGATCCTCTAGTAGTTAGACTGAGTTGGGATACTTATTATTGGGGCTTCAGACTCACAAGTAATTTTTCTACTTTATTTTTTGTTGATCGATTTCACTGCGCAATTTATTATTAGCATTAATTCGCTCCTCAAGCTGTTTAGTGATTTCTTGCATAAAAGAGCCAAATGTTTTTTCATTGTATTCTAGTAATTGTCGGAATAAACTATCTAACTCTTTTTTAACGTGACAATTGATTTCTTCCTCACACGCAAAGCAGGGGTACTTATGTGCCTGATTACAGGTCGGGACGGTATCTTGGGTTTGAGTTTCTTTATCAGGCATATCTGTATATGTCTTGATACTAGCTTCACTATCACATAAGGAATTTTTAATTAGTGGCCAGCTCCTCCTAATTCCTAATTAGATAGATTTTATCATATATATTAATAAAGAATTCCGGTTATAATGTATCAATTTTTTTTGATGTTATATTTGATAATTTTGTGTCACGGATCTATTCATAAAGATTGACAACTTTTTCAGCAGTATAAAATAGGGAAGGATCAATTTTACATATAACTATAAAGGTGGAGTGAAAATAAGAAATCAGATGTACATGTGCGATGTAAAATGCATTATCTGCTTAGTCAAAATTTTTCTAAACAGTATTTTATTTATATTAAATTTTATATTTAAAGTCCATAACTATTTGATTAAAGTGAATTAATCAATATTTTCATTTGTTTTATTTTTTTGCTTAGACTTGGAAGGAGAAGCCTTTGGTAATCCCGGCTTTGGAAGCCGAGTGACTTTACGTGTCTTTTGGATAAGTTGCCAATAATACTTTATCAGTCGTATCTACACAAAAATGTTATGATTATTGTGGAATAAAAGTCACAAATACGAACTAAGATAATAATAGAACTTACTTTAAATTTCTTCACTATTTCAACGATATTTTCGATTTGTGAAAAATCTACACCCGAAACTGGTATGACGAATGCATCAAATTCATCAACAATATACATGTTATCTATGAAGTGCATGCTTAAAAAATGAAATTCTCGCCCTATTGGAAATGATCTTGTTAATTAATCAATTTGATTTAAAAAACCAGCACTTTCAAAAACACTAACCGAATACTAAAATTGCATATGATTGCAACTTCATGTTTTCCGGGATACTCTCTTCTGATTGATGTGCATGTTGATACCAAAGAGATATCATCATGGCTACAATAATAAAAAAATTAAATAGAATTAGCTAGTTATTATGTAATGATATAATGCAGAAATTAGCTAATTATTATGTAATGCAGAATGGATGTAAATTACAGGCACACCTTTTAGTAGTTTCTCAAGATCATCATTTTTGTCGGATATTATCTTGGTAAACGCATTGCCGACTACTTCTAAAAACCCGATTTCGACTGGTGCACCTTGTACGTTCATATATAAAATACCGTCATGTTTATCACCAAGTCTTTCACGTTCATTTTCTTGTTTTGAAAAATTGCGTTGTCGTTTCCGTGTCACATTTTCAATTTCCCCACTAGTTTATTATTAATAATAGATTAGATCCATAATTTTAGGAATAACTTTCAGGAGGTTCACTTACGTTTTAAACCACAATGCATTTTCGACATCAAAAAAGATTGAAGCTAGAAGAGGATTTATTATTTCGTCTCGATATTGATATTCACTTGTACTGTTGTCTAACAAAGCACTATGTTTTCGCAATAATTGGAGAGTTCTGAAATATAAAAGAATCAGTTATTTATTTTGCAGTCATAATAACAGAAGAAACTCATCACAATACATACAACCGCGTATAAAAGTCCTGACACCAAAACAATTCATAATTTTTTTGATGATCGTATCTATCAAATTGTTGTTTTGTAAAACCGGTCATAAGTGAATTGAAGTCTGTAGAAAATGTATCTTCATTTATATTCCCTTTGATGACTTCGTGATAATTACCAACTAATTTTTTTAGCAAACATGCATTCCAGCATTCTTCAATCTCATTTTTATTAATAGACTCTTCGGCCTTATTGTTATTAAAAAAATAAATTTGTTAACCCAGGGTTCATATCTATAATCCTATATAACAATTAAAAATAAACCAACCATTGTCCATTTATTTTTTATCACGTTCATTTGATCCGTTGATAATTTGTTTTGTGTAATGAAATTCAACATCAAAAAGACAAAAAATATTGTATTTCTCTAAGCGCGATTTTGTTTCCAATTCTTTCAACACCTGATCAAAGTCATCCTTAGTCCCGGTATGCAATAAAAAAACGTGTTGATATATGGTAAACCAAACTTACCTCAATTTTCGGACCTTGTATAATATCTAATAAATCCACTTCTAATTGAAATTCTGAAGATTGTTCTTGATTATCTGAACTAAATATTCGCTCTTCACTGGAACCCACATTTTTTCGTTTACGAGATAAAGTCACCTCCTAAAATAAATTTGTACGGTTTGAAATTTAACTTGCAATACGCAAACTTGGAAAAGTATAAAAATGTTGATATAACCACATGTATTCTAAGTAAGTACCTCTTCCATATCGGGTTCTTCGAGGTTTTCTTCATTACCATCATCCGATATTGTATTACTCGAATCAGAATCAAATTCGGCTTCGTTCTTCGTTCTTTCCTGTCTTAGAGCTATTATTTCGCATAATTAGAATTCATATTCAGTATTTAATGTAAATGAGTTTAGAATGTTACCTGGTTCAATATTTTGTCGAGTAGTATTGGATAGCGCTTTACTGAAATCGCGGTGTAAGTCCACCATTTGATTGATTATATTATTAGAATTCAAGTTTGATGCTCTTTTTAACGTTTTCATAACACTAGCTTTGCTTCTCCAGAAGGTCCGTACTTCAGGTAATTTCTTTTCTTGCTAAATATGTATAAAGAGAAAAATTGTTACTTAAAACTTTTAGACGCAACTTAAAGTTAAAGTGCCACCCCGCAAACCCAAAATAGGACTTGACCCTGGGACTTTCGACTTGACGAGCGGGGATTGGACTTGACCTAGCACTTTGAGCAATTAGCAACGGGCCACAGCAAGGCACTTTCTTAGACTTGACTAAGAAATATTCGGACGTAACCTAGTCTATGCCATGGACCCGAAACATATGAAATACAGCAAAATGTAAAATAAAAATTTAACCTCGAGTGATTCCAAACATCGTGACGCCAAATTTTTGGAGGATTCATTGTTACGAGTTTCTAATATCTCCGGACTTTTGACAATCTCTTCCAAACAGATTTTATATGTTCTGTGTTCCATCTCCTTATTTCGGAAATCGCTTATATTCACTATACTCCAATGCAAAAAATCTATTAAGTTCCACGCGTCGTTATTCTTGAAGTACGGAAGCCTTGGTGTCCAATTTAAAGCCATTTATAATATGGTTCTGAAAATAAAATTTGAGTTTAAGGGGTAAAAAATTGTCGCGTCAAATTCACAATGTCGCGTCAAATAGATTTCTTGCGATATTCACGTGCATAATTAAAATTAGATCCTACGTGGTGGGATCCAAAAATAGTATTTATTACAGAGTATACATATAAACTGTACTGTACGAAAACGCTATCTTGTACTGTACGAATAAAAATTAGTGTGACTGTATGAT
>CAJVPK010001154.1:0-14522 GCA_910592015.1 Diversispora eburnea
TTTTGAAAAAATTGGGTAATTTTTTATTATTATTTATATTTTATTTATTTTTATATTTATGTCTATGTGAAATTTTTATTTCTTCAAGAAAAAGTTGACCAAAGTTGATCTAATTCTATTTCCTTTTTTTTTTTAGTTGCTAACGGAATGAGCGATAAAGCATTTGATCTCAGTGAAGCTTATGAAGATTATAAATCTTTAGTTAGTTTAATAATGGAATCAAACTTAGATGTTGATAAATATATTGAGATTTATATGTTAAAATATAAAGAAAAATTTGCTTATATGCTATATGAATGGTATTTTGAAAAAGGTAAGGGACCAGATATATTACGTTTAATTTATATATTAGATTATTATCTTTATTTTATATTATTATTATCTATTAAGAACGATACGCGGATTTATTGAGTCAACAACACGCAATCAAACACAAAGAATGGCTCCAAAAATTTTTAAATGAACGAAATTTAAATGGAATTTCTTGGATTCATGATATAAATATGCGACAATATTCTGATGCTTCAATCAAAACTCGACATCTGGCTCAAAAAGTGAAACGAATAGAAGATATAAAAGTATTAATTTCTTAATTTTTCGATTGTTTATCTAATGTTTATGATTGTATTTGTTATAATCTTTTTTTTTATTTTTATTTTTATTTTTAGACATTCCTCAGCATAAGTAAATTGACTTATTTAGCGGAATTAAAAGATGATTCGGAACTTAAAAGTGATCAAGTACAAGAAACTCTTGACGGTAATTGGTTCTTTTTTTTTTTTGTTCTATAGAATAATTAAATTGATTCACAACGAAATATAATTATGAATAACTATTGATTTGATTTGAAATATAATAAATATAATGTAATTAGAAATTGAAAAATGTGGTGAACTCGTTACTGCATATAAAGAAATTCAAGATCAATTTATTAAAGCCGCTACTTCTTCGAATCAAAAATTTTATGATGAATATGATCAAGTGAATTATATTGCAAAAAAAGTTATTAAAGAAACTCAAGAATCAAGACCCTCACTGGCAAAGGTGATGAAAGTTATTAATAAATTTTTTGATAAATTTAATTAAATTTATATTTAACTTTTTTAATCTTATCTGATTTCCTTATTATCTTACAGTTGTTTATACAATGTATTCCACGAATATTAAGGGGAGGAAAAGTTTCTACCGAAGAACTGGTTGAAGTAATTACTCTAAGAGACGTTAAACAAAAGGATGATTATCCCTTTGTGTTACTTTTGGTTTCTGACGATAAATTGGTAGATCATATTATTTAATTAAATAGTATTAATTATATTATTTATGATATTATTTAAGTATTTTGACCAAAATATTATTATTTGTCAATTATAGTTACCAGATTCTCGACGTCGAGAATTATTACAAACCATATGGCGAAGAATTTACATTACCGATAGGTGCATACAAGTTTTACTGACATTTTTTTTAGGATTTTCATATATTTTTTTTTAAATTCATCTTATGAATGTTTTCTTTGAATATTTTAGATGGGATTGGATATCAGATACTAATGATATGTCTGACGAAGAAATAAACGAAAGAATTACTAATACTGCAGTTTTTCGTACTTTGTTCATTGTTACTCGGAGATATGGTCAGTTTTTTATTTATTTATTTATATTTATTTAAAATATTTGAATTATTGATGATCCGAATTCAATTTTCATTATTACCTACTACCGTTATATATATATATATATATATATGTATGTATGTATGTATGTATATGTGTGTGTGTATATTTTTAGAAAAACCATTAAGTCAATGGTTTAATCCTCCCGCTAGTTCGTTCTTTGCAAGTACAGTAGAACAACTTCAAAGTAGATTTCCAACATTTAAAGAAGAACAGATAAAAGAATTGATTGAAGATTACAAGAAAGAAAATACAGCACTTCAACATTCTATTCAGGAACTTCAATTGAATACTCACGTAGAACATGCTCTCAGATTATTAAATTTGAAATCATCATTAGGAGATGAAGATCAATTAGATCCAATGGAAGTTGAAGAAGATACTTGATTGAAGATTATTATTATTTTATACACTTTAACCAGTTTATTATTTTATTATTTCGTTACGAAAGTTTGAATAAAATTCCAAATTTTTTAATTATTTTCAAATCTCCCTATTTTAATATTATTAATGTTATATATGAAAAAGAAAAATTATTTTGTTAAAGATGATCAATTATGTTATATATGAAAAAGAAAAAAAATTATTTTGTTAAAGATGATCAATTTAATTTTAGATATAAATTTCTATAATAATGCTTTATAGAATGTTTGAATGAATGCTTGAATAGTACAGAGAACATGTCAAGAAAGAAAGCTCATCATTATTTATAACAAGGCTATGAACATCACGATAAAACAAGATTGTATAAATTTTACTATTAATATTGTAATCTTGATATTTCTGAGGAGATTCTCTATCAATTTCTTTCAATCTTCAATAATTCCATCAAATGATTTGCAAAACGTGATTGAATCATCGACAGCAGATCAAAAAGACATTGTTATATTTTATTGTTATGGGAGTTCTTTTTATTATTTTCAATATAACAAATATATTTTGTATTTTACTGTTTTTTATTTTTTTTATTCTTGAATTAATCACTGAAGGATCATTTGAAATATTAATCACTACTACATGTTTCAGTTTGTTTTTTCTTTTCGTTTTAACTAAAAAAATGAAAGAAAATTAAAAGTTTTTTAATCAGTTTATTAAATGTTTTTTTTTTGAAGGCTTACAATAAATAATTCATCATCATTACAACATTATCTAATTTTGTAATTTTAATATCATACACTTTTTAATCATCCTATTCAATCAACATTAGCCCCTTTTAAAAAAAGCAAAGATTTATTACTTTTTTTCAAAGTTCTTGAGAAAAAAAAAATACTTTTTACTTCGCTTTTGATTAAAAGAAAAGAAACGCACATCTCTGCAAAATCTTCCATAAAAGGCAGGATTATCTGATTTGACATAAAATTGATGTTAATCTTGTAATTTCGTTTATTTAAATTCTACTATTTCTAGCATTCCAACAAGTTATTACCAACTTCTAAATGTTTAAATCAAATTATTCACAACCAGGTTATTCTAAACTTAAACAAAATTCTTTCGAGGAAGACGATTATTTTTCGCTTGACGATACTTGGCAAAACCACGACAATAACGTTGATTTCATAATCCCTATACCACGTAAACAAAAACGTGCTTTATCTGAGTCCAGGGAGCCATATAATAAAATTCCTATACCAAAATCTAGTATGGAAATCACGCCATTTGAAATTACGAGGGACAGTGATGGTATAGAGTATGTTAATAATCAACAGTCGTTCAGCGCTTGGTCACAGCTTTCAAAAAAATTAAAATTTGGCAAGGGAAAAACTGAAAAAGATTTGGATATCTTTAAATCAGTTTTCAATTTGAGTTCACAAGAATTACAAGACTTACTACAAGACTTGCAAGATTGGCAGGTATATTCACGTACAATTCGTGGGAAAAATAATTAATTAAAAATGATTAATTTATTTATTTATTTTATTTTATTTATTTTTTTTTAAAAAAAATTGGTTTATTCAGTCTAATTCTCCTCTATTGACCACAAATCATGGGCCACCCATCACAAATGAAATATTTATTGGAATTTTGGATTCTGTCAAAGTTGCTATTGATTCCGGTGTTCAACCAACTCGTATTAGACAAGGTTCTTCGGGATCTTATTTTTGTCGTAATAAAGATGGAAAAATTGTTGGCGTTTTTAAACCAAAAAACGAAGAACCTTATGGAAGACTTAATCCCAAATGGACAAAATGGATTCATCGTAATTTATTTCCATGCTTTTTTGGTAGAAGTTGGTGAATACAATTATTTTATTTATTTCTCCCATTCCAAAATTTATTGATTTTATAATAATAATTTATAATTTATACTAATTTTATAATTTAACAAATAATAAAATTAATAATAATATATATATTCCAAAATTTTTATTGGTTTGTAACATATTTCTTTATTAGCCTGATTCCAAATCTTGGTTATATTTCTGAGGCTGCCGCATCTCTTCTAGATCGTAGATTAAATTTAAATATAGTTCCTGTCACTGAAGTTGTATGGCTATCTTCACCATCTTTCCATTATGATTATTTAGATCGTCGTGCTGCTCGATCAAAGAAAAATCCTAAACCTTTACCTGTAAAAATAGGCAGTTTTCAAGTATTTTTGGATGGTTACATTGATGCTAATGTTTTCTTGAGAGAACATCCATGGCCCGAGCGTCATGAAAATAATGAAAGTGCAGGCACTTCGACGGCCAACGAGAGATCACGCTTGAGCCCACTTATCTGTGGAAGATCAGGTACAATTGATGATGATGAAACAAATGGTTCACATCCATTATCCCGGTTTTGTTGGACTCCAGCATTACAACTTCAGTTCCGGGAACAATTTGAAAAGCTCGTTATTTTAGACTATTTGATGAGAAATACTGGTAATAAATTTATAAATTTATATATAATGAAAAATACTTGAATTGAGCAATTAGATAATCTACAAAATAACCCATTTTTTAAATTTTATTTAGATCGAGGATTGGACAATTGGATGATCAAATATTGTGAAACGGACGGAAACAGTAGTATTACTAATTCACCTCCCAAATCAAGCGTTATGAAGGCACCGGAAGTTTTATCCAAAGATAACTCATCAAAAAAAGATTCTAAAGATTCAAAATCTTCTAAATCTTCTAAACCAGTAATTTCAAATAGTTCCATCGAAACTCCATCAACATCATCTGCTCGCAATAATTCACAAGAAGCCTCTAAAACAAAGTCACCATTTACTCAATATCCACATATTCACATTGCAGCTATTGATAATGGGTTAGCATTTCCTTTTAAACATCCAGATCAATGGAGGTCATATCCGTATGGATGGGCATATTTATCCGATGCTCTTATAGGACAACCTTTCACTACTAATACTAGGAAACATTTTCTTAAATTGCTAACTGACGTTAAATGGTGGAAGGAAACTGTATATGAACTTGGTCGTTTTTTTTCTGTTGATTCTGATTTTGATGAGGGCATGTTTTCAAAACAGATTGCTGTGTTGAAAGGTCAAGGATGGAATATTGTTGAAACTCTTAAACATCCCAACCAGGGACCAAAAGATCTTATTTACCGAGAAAATGCTATGGTTTGGGATGTTTATCAATTTATCGTAATTCCTGATGAGCCCACGGACCGAAATCAGAATAACGATGGAATTGATATTTCTAATAGAAATTCAATAACTGATGATGATAGTAATCGTTTATCTGAAGATGGTCCGACTTTGTCTACCAGTGCTCCGGCTGCAACATCATTTCCAATTACTTCATCAAAAAACAAATATACGTGGAGTGATAGAATTAATCGTGTTAAGGAAAAATTTAATTTTGATCACGCTGGAAAAAGAAACAAGCAAAGAACCAAAAAAGTTCTTGTTGAAAAAGTGGAAATAGTTAAAGGTAGATCGCCATTCTTCACATGGTGTTAATAATTTAAAATTTTTTTTTATAATGATTTGTTTAAAACCAATTTTTCGTGGATTTTGAATTATCTCTGAGGTCACTTTCTTTTGTAAAAGTTAGTAATAGACAAACATATAATAATAGACCTGGAGAATCAAAATTTTGTAATTAATTAAAAACAGATTATTGGGGGGGTGTTATTACTGATATTTAATAAATTAATTATTCAATAAAATTATTGAAATTTAATATTTAGATTTTATATTTTTCTTATTTTATTTATTTTATTTATTATGAGAAATTAAAGAAATTTAAGAATACATTGCTTTATTTTATTTAATTAATAAAAAATTAAAGACATAAGTGACAAGATGAATCCCCAAGTGAAAAAAAATGCACTGTCAATACTGTTATAAACATGTTAATATTTAAAAAAAATAATAATTAGAAAAAAAAAAAAAAAACCTACCTCCAATAAATAAACATCATATAAATCTTAATTGGTTAGAAGTGAAATGGGGAGGTGTCCATTGAAGACAATATTCATCGATTTTACGATTTGCATGTTTAATTCTTGATTTATTGTAAGCTGAAATTACTCCTTCAGATAAACAAATAATTGTTTGACCTTTATAAGGTTTAAGTGCGTTTAAATAATTTAAGGTTGAAATAACATCATCTTGTTTAATACTTGTTCTATTGGAAATATCTTCAATGGTAACTTCTTCACTATTGTTTCTTGCCTCTAATAATATTTGTACTATTACCTCTGACCAATATGAACGATATGAAACCCATCCAAGATCAGATAATGGTTTCTCGGGTGATCCCACTTTTCCTTCTTTCTTAGAAAGTTCATAAGAAAATGCTATTAATAATCGTCCAAATCCTTTCCGTTGATGTTGAGGTAAAGTAAGAATACATGCTAAATTATATCCTTCAGTACTTTCTTTTTCCTTTGAAAAATATCCAATCAAATGACATCCATAATTATCACATTGACACATAATATAAAAAAGAAATGGGTCAACATCAAAACGAAGTGTTTTATGATCCAGAAAGAGTTTTGATAATAAGCAAAGGTTACGACAATATGTTTTTTGTTTGTTTCCATCAATCTCAAAGAATGATATGTCCCCACATCGATAAATTTCATTTCCAGGTGGATGTCTAATTTGACATTTCTTTACATGATTACGAAGTTGTCTTTCGTACATAAAATGAAATAAACAAAATTCACAAATGTATACTTCTCCCGTTTCACTATATTCGTGAGGATATGGCGAAAAATACCATGTTTCTACATCATAAGGTCCAAAATGAATTTTCTCTAGATTTTTTACTCTTGAAATTTCTGAAAGTATTTGAGTCATTGATCCTGAAGTACGTAATCTTTCAATCTCTTGTTCTTCGGTATAATTAGATGACAAAAGACCTAAAGGAGTAACACTACCGGGTGTTAAACTTCCATCGATAGATTCATAATCATCGTTCTGTGGTTCAAGTAAAGGCGTCGAAGGAGTTGATGCGTCCTCCAATGCTGCAATCTTTCTTTTTTGACTAGCAGTTGAAGGTGTTCTGCTTCCTTCCCGTAGAGGAGAACCAGAAAGAGATGGTGTTTCATCTCTTATACTTTTACCAATTTTCTTTTTTACTGATCTTTCCACATCTCTTGAAAGATCAAATCTATCTATCTTTACCCATTCATCTAAACGTTTATTAAATTCCAAAAAATGAACATAATATTCTGTTTGACCTTGATTATTGGTTCGAATGGATAAAATTTCCGCTTTTCGAAATTCTTGAGCTTTGTCTCCTGATTTACCCTTTTTTACTTCTACATACAACTTACAACCAATGGTAATATCGTAATTCTGAGTAGGAGTACTGGGGCGAGAAGGTGATTCAGTTCTTTGACTCATTTGAAAGTAGCAGTCTTTAAAAACATATAATTACTAATCGCGAATATCACGTGAAAATTAAGAATGTAATATTAATTAAATCTTCAGAACAAAAAATTGCTTCAATTAAAAAATTCAGTTCAAGAAAATGTTAAGATCACAACAATCTTGTTTATGGCAGTCAAATGACCAGAGACATTCCCAGAAATTTATCTACCCTCACATATGGTTAGGCATGGATAAGGATAAGTATGAACCAATAAAATTAACAAATTCAAGGGGTGGAAAATTTCTGGTGATACGGGGGTAGTCATTAAAATGACTTGGACATGTGATTTTAAGGTGCAAAGATAGATTTTTTCAAAAAAAAAATACATTTTAAAATATATTATTTTATTTAGAAGAAAATATGCTAACTAATATAATTTTACAGATAACTAAAACATACTATTATCAACCATTCATTCATTAAAACATTTTTTAGATCCTATTCAAAAAATTTCCTACCTTAATAAACCAACCTGATATATTGCCTGGCATTTTTAATTGTTACACAACATTTTTTATGAATTCTAATAATTTATCGAAAACAAGGGCAACAAATAATATACAAACCCCAAACCAAGGGAAAAAACCTGACGGAGGGAAGCCAAAGAATCGAGATGATGATGATGATGATAATACATTGTTTAGTAGTGCAAGGTTATAAGTATAAGGGGAATAACGGGGTTTTTATAAACTGACGGACCACGTGGCAAGAAATCAAAAACGATTGAATATATACAGCAACCCGGCATTTTATATCTTTTATGCGCTTACCGGATTTTATTTCCTTACCAGATAATCCTGCCTAATAAAAGAAGTGTATCTAAGATATTGAAGGCTGATATACATATTAATTTGTATAAAAGATCTTGACTAACAAAACCACCATTATCCCATCACACCAACCCTCCCTTTAAGATTTGTAGTACGAGATTGAGAAAATAGATCGAGAGCATGCACCTGACTAAGTTGTTCCTCACTAACTCTGTATTTTTCGAGTTCTGCTCTTTTTTCTTCCTGTGAAAGTAAAATATAAAATAAAGTATTAAAAATAAGGTATTAAAAAAAAATGATGTATAAAAATAAAAACAAATAAAATAAAGTGTAATGCTGACCATCGAAACATCGTTATCACTGTACACAAGAACTACTTTTGATGCAGATTTCTGTGCATTTTGTTGATTATTTGCACTTTCTTGTGGAGCATTATTGTCGGTTACGGTTGTTGATGGTGTAGAGATAGGAACATTTTGTTGATACTGTAAGATAGCAAAGTAATAAAATTGTAACGTAATTGTTTAATGATACATTATTATTTGATATATATGTTAAGTAATGTGAGTAATGAGAGTAAATAATTACCATATTATTTACCGGTCGATTAGGAAATATGGTCGATTGTAAATTATTAGGGGAAGGTATTGGTACACCGTAAGGTGCAGTTCCATATAGTGAAGTGCCGACAGGAGTTGTAGGACGCCATGGTTGTCCTGGTAGAGTTTGTCCTGGCAATAAACTAAAGTGTAATGTTTAAATGATTTAATCATCAAAATAAATAAATTAATTAAAATTAATTAAATTAAATAATTAAATTAAAATATAAAATTAAAATAAAATTTACTTTGGTCGAAAAGGTCCAGGTGGAAATGGCGCTGGAGGTACACCGGGTCGTTGATAAAATTGACTATACTGATGAGGCATCAATGAAGACATGGATTGTTGTGCAGTAGGGAAAGCAGGGAAAGGATAGGTCGAATTGCCCTGTGGATTGTTTTGCATCATAGCTTGATGTTGAGCAAGCTGCTTTTTGATTTCCTCACTCGAAAGTTCAGTCGATGTTTCTTCGGTCTTCATTTTTTTGGAAGGTTGATTATTCTCAAGTGATTGAGCGTGTGCCATTGCATCTTGCTGTGGAATTCCTTCCATACCAAAGATTTCAACATCCACCGATTCCCTACCTTTAATCGCATTGGGTACTCTATTAATTTTAAAAAAGAAAGAATTACTAATATTATATGGTTTGGTCTCAATAAAAACAAATTTCATAACCAACTACAGTATATTTATTAAACTAGCCTTGATTTTTTTATTTATTTAATTTTTATCAGCTTTGAAAAATTAAAAAGAAAAAATAAATAAAAAGAAAGAAGAAAGAAAAAGAAAGAGAGAAATGAAATAAAATGTAATTGATTTATTTATAATTATTATTCTTACGTGTCAATAGTTTCTTTATGTACTTGCGCAACATGAACCACCATTCCGCCAGCTGTGTTAAGTTTTTTATTACAATGTGGACATTTAAAGTGTTTAGCCTTTTGGTGTTGGATTAAAACTTTTTCATCCTCGAAATCTCGTTCACAGTACCTAAATGAAACTATTTGTTATAACATATAATCTATACCAACAAAATATAAATAAAGTACACTAAAATAAAATCTAGTTATTAAAAAACATACCAACACCACGGTCGAATTACTTTTTTATTCTTTTTCTTACCCATCTTGTCTTTGAGTTAATAATTACTAAATTTTTAAAATTTTATCGAATAATATATTATCATAATTCTTTTTTTTAAAAAAAAACTTACAAATGTCGCACACAATGTTACAATGTTACACTTATCATATCATGTGAAAGTTTTTGACAAAAGATATTTTTAATGATAATGATAATGAAAACACACCCTTTTTATTTTAATTGAATGTACAAAATATATATATAAATAAATGAAATAATGAAATGAAATGAATAAATGAAATATTTATATTGGGTATATAATAAAATATGTATTTAACAAATTTTGAAAATAAAATAAATATGTATTTAAAAATAGAACAAAAGAATCAAAATAATTTTTTTTAAGTAAATTCATAGTTTAAATAATAAAATAATAATAAAATAATAATAATAAATAATTTAATCAATTAATTGAATTAATTGAATAATTTATATTCGAATAATAATTATGAATATTCGAAATAAACTTTCAAACTTCATAATGTAACTTAATAAACATAATATAATGTAATTTAAAAAAGAATAGCGAAATTTAAGGATCGCATAATTCTTCTCTTTTTTTTTTTTTGTGCATATTTGTAAAGTTTTTTTCTAAATCATAAAAAAATGAAAAAAAAGGTAAATTCTTAAGATGATTTTTGTGTTTTTTTTTTTTTTTTGATTCTATTTTTCTATTTGTCATAAAAAGATGAAAATAAATAATTGAAAATAATATGAATTCTCGTGATTTACAATATATACTTTTTATGATAGTTGTGTACACGAGAATTTTAACAACATGCACGTGCTAAAAGTTGTGCGTGATCCATTGGTAAAGATAAAACCGATTTTCGACGTTGCATCGATGGAATTGGTGGAGGAATATATTCATCTAATTCACTATCAGATGATTCGGAGGATTCGAGGGATTCGGGAGGAGGAGGATAATTTGTGTTGTATTCTTCATACTCTTCCTCTTCTTCTTTTTCATCTTCATCTTCATTATCTAATTAATAAAAAAAAAATATTAAGATGTTTTGTAAAGATTTGAGAAAGACTTGAAAAAGACTTAAAAAAAAGATTTATATAGATTAATAATAACAATAATACATACCATCATGATATTTAGTCATCACCTCTGGTCTATTTCGTGGTTCAGGTAAATTTGGATATAATAAAAATCTACTCGTGTAGATGGCAAATGGATCTATTTCTGGAGTTGGTCCATTATTATTGTTGTTGTTGTTGGATTTAATTATTTTACTTGCTAATATTTTATCAAACACTTCTATTTGATTCATTTCAGATTTACTTATATCAATATCAAGTATTTTACAATGATATTCATATGGTGATAATAATATATCCATTATTTCTTCAGCATCAGGTCTTTTACTAGGATCAGCATCCCAACATCGAGACATTAAATGTTTATAAAATAATGGTATTCCGGATCGATTTGATTCTCTAAATCCATGACAAATTTCCAATGCTAATGAATGGTCATGTGGACGATCCGAAAATGGTGGAATTCCGGTTGATAATTCCCACATTATAAATCCTAAACTGTAAATATCTGCTTTCGTCGTAAAAGGGTTTCCTGCTAATAATTCAGGTGCCGTAAATGGTAAAGAGCCATAAATTCCTTTTGGTTCTGATGGATCACTTGGTCCACAAAGACCAAAATCTGCAATATTGCAGGTAAAAAATTTTAATACATTTCCGCAATGAAGATTCTTATGAAATGTACCATTTTTATGAATATTAATAAGTCCCATAGTAATATTGCAGAGAATTTCTATAATATCTTTCCAACTTAAATTATTAATATTTTTTTGTATATACTGCCGAAGATCTCCTTCCTCAGCATAATTCATAACCATCAAATATTCTAATGTTTTCGGATTACGAGTGACTCCATGACAATGAACAAGACTTCCGTATCCATCTAATTTTATACTTGCATGTCGTTTAAACTAGAATAATAAAATATATAGAATTTAAATAATAATATTTTTTTTTAATATATAATCAACAACAGAATAAATTTAAAATTATAAAGAATGAAATTATAATAAATTATAAAGAATGAAATATAGACAAACCTCATCTATAAATTCATCGCTAAGATTTTGGGAATTTTTTAATGCTTTTAATGCAACCACCAATGGTTTTTTTACAAATGTTTGTTTTACTCCATCCCAAACTTTATCTTGTTTATTTAACCAAGTAGCTGAAAATACTGTACTATATCCACCCTTCGCTACAAATTTTATGTCTGAAAAATTTTCATACGGAATCCATTGCACGTGTAATCGTGGATCACTATTAAGGAATATAATAATAATGTATTAATATGATGTAATAGATGTTATTTATAATTTATTTATTTATAATTTATTTATTTATAATTATTTATTTATAATTATTTATTTATAATTATTATTTATATAGAAATAATAAAATAATACATACGGAGTTTCCAATTGGGTTTGTTGAATAAATTGATCCAAATTGTCATTTCCACTAGTCCAATTTGAAAATTCGTTAATTAAACGTAATCTTTCTTCCCATTGCCAATCATCATCCGAATAGTCAATATCAAAATCAACACTTCCTTCATCGTCATCACTAGAATCAGAGAAAGATTGTTGACGTTCATTAAAATAATCTTCAACGTAATTTGTCATTATTTTAATTATTGACAATTATTAAAATTTGAAGATAATTCTAAAAAGATAATTCTAAAGATGATTTTTGTTAAATTATAATATAATTTTCGAGAATTTCGAGAATTTCGATAATTTCGATAATTCTAAGATAGATTTACGATAAAGTTATTGTTAAATTTGTGTTAAAATCTACGATTAATCTATAGTATTGAATTGTTGGAGAGAGAAAAACATTCTAGGTCCCTATATATATATAAAAGAGGGAAAAAAAGATAAAATGAATAAAAAAGGGATAACACCGAAAATAAACAATGAATCGTGGTACAAACATTAATGAATAATTTTGGTTATTCTGGATACCTGTCAAAGAATGCATGACTGTTTTCTCATATGATTCATTATGATAAATATTATAAATAGTATAAATTAGTTGGGAATTAAACAATGAGATTATATTTTTCAATTGTTAAAATATATAAAAATGTATAATAAGAAGTATAATCAAAATTCCAAAGAGTATTATACAATCCATTGTGGTAATTAACAAACATTGTTCTTTTTTCTGATTGAATAAATCTTTTTAACGGTAAAAAAGTTGATTATTATATCATTATTTATCATTATTTATTTATTTATTTATCATTATTTATTCATTATTTATTCATTATTTATTATTATCTGCTATTAAATTAGTAGTTGTTTTGATTTACACGTTTTATTCACATTTTTTTTATGCTGCAGTTTTTAATTTGCCCGTTTTTATTTTAGGTGCACAAGAAAATGCACAGAAACAATAATTCAAACAATGAAGTCAAGTGAAAAAAAAAACATGCCTAGAAATTATGTTTAAGATTAATTATAAAATTATCAATTTTAAATTTCCGTTAATAATAATGCAATAATAAATTAATAATGCAATGCAGTTACATACTCTTCGGAAATTAAAACTAGCTGTCTGAAAATGTTTTAATATTAGATGAAAATAATTTAAAGAAATTCGAATTTAGATTTATTGATTTTATATTCTCTCTTTTTTTTTATTCTTTTTTTTTTTTTTTAATTCTTTTTTTTTTTTATTCTTTCTTATCTTTATTATCTTTATTCCTTTTTTTTTTATTCTTTTTTTATTCTTATCTATACAACCTGATAATGTAATTATAGAGAGGCTAGACTGTATGTTGAATTTTTATACAGTGCAGAATACCTAGAAATTGAATTTTGTATTTTACAGTCAAATTTTTAAGATAATTTAAAAATACAATTTATGCATGTTTGAATTAGTCACGTGAAAATCATGTGAACACTAAATTTTTGTATTTTATTTAAAAAATTAAAATACACATTTGTTCTATCAATTTACTATATAAAAATAAGAATTTTACTTGATTCAATTTCAATTTTTTCAATTTTTTATCATATCTAATTTGATTTAATAATCTTAATAATACATATTCCTTAAATGATATTATCATAAGTTTCTTTTGTTTTAATAATTTTTATTATTTATTATTATTTTGTTATTTATTTTGTTAGTATAATTATTGAATATATTTTATTTATTAGTAATAATTAATATCTATTTATTAGCATAATACAAATTATATAAATCAATAATATAGATCATAGGAACCAATTTAGTGGTCACTAATTTAGTGGTCAACTAATTGATACAATTATTAGTTAAGATTTTGATCAACTTACTGATCAACTTACTGGTCAAATTAAATAATATAAAAAAAATAAGTTTTCTCTTTACTCCAAATTAGATTCAAATATACCTGCCACCCAAATTCAAAATCCAAATGCCAAAATCCCAAATGCCAAAATTCCAAATCCCAAATCCCAAATTA
>CAJVPK010001155.1:0-14518 GCA_910592015.1 Diversispora eburnea
TATACCTCTTCAAGTATAAAACCTTCCAACTATAACATATTCGTCCAATTGCTTTGTGATCTTTTGGACAATAGTTTTTCTGTTATCAGTTGTTAGTTAATCATGTTTAGTAAAAGTAATCACAGTCAACAATATATAAAATATTTTCTACACCTATTGGATACCCGATATACATCTGATATTAGAGACGTACCATGCACATATCAGATACCTGATGTGTGTATAATTTATCAATTTTTGACCAGTGTTCAAATATTTTTTAAAGTATTAAACTTTTGAAAAGCATAACACCCATAATATTATGGAATTTTCAAATTTACATCTGAAAAAGTTATAATTTACATTTATATGTAATATATTAAAAAAATAAATTTTTTTTTAAAAAAAAACAAATTCCATTATATGTAAATTAATTTGCAAATTTGCAAAATATTTTGAAAATTCCACAAAAAATTTTTGAAAATATATGCAATAAAAAAATATTCAAAAACTTGTGAAAGATTTCCAGAAATTTTCACAAAAATTTTCAGAAATTTATTACTTTGAAAAATTTCCAGAGATTTTTGCCTCTAAAATTTCCTAATGACTTTCTAACACAAGTGACCAAAAGATTTTAATTTTTTTATCAGTTGAAAGTGGAACTGGAAAAATGTGACTTAATACATTGCTGTTAGCACCTTCTAGAAGTGTAAATATAAATATTGTGTCCACCTTTCCATGTTGATTGATCCATTCAAGGAATTTAAGAGTTTTGTTTTCAATATATATAATAAAGATTGATTGAAACTGCTAATATATATTTTTAATTAAAAATATATTCATTTTTAGCAAAAAGGATATCCATTACCAAATCAAAAATGATCCAAGTTGTAATACAGAAATGTTATGACCTTTAACGAAAATTTAAATAATACACACAAAATTTCACTTTTTTATAATATTATTAAATATACTAAGTAAATGGGATAACATTTGTTTTTTTTTATGCTAACAAGAGAAGCACAAAAAATTAGGACTACTAATTAAAACGCCTAAAAATTTTCACTTGTATTTATCCATAAATTTTCTAATATTATTCCGGAAAAAATAGATAAATAAATAAAAAATAGGAATTGTTCTAATCGTCCTTAAGAGTAAATATTGTGATATCAAGTATATGCTAACAATTCAATATACGTATTTGCTTAAATCACGGGATTTAAATGTGAATTTACCTTTATTTTTAATCATTTCATTTAAACCTTTTACGCTTCTTTTAGATGATTTTAGTATTAAAAAAAAGATTAATTTCCGACAGCATAAAATGATCACCAAATGGAATACTACTTAATATAATTGTGTAAAGGTAAAACGAATGGGAAAAATTTTATAACAGAGCTGGGAGATAAATAATTTAAAATTTTCGACATAAAGAATGGTTTGATTGGTCCATTCCATTGTAATCGTGACCAATTCTAAAGGTGAAACTTCACAATTCACTGATCGTAAGTTAATATTATATTGAGGAGACAATTGATAAAAGCATTATTAGTTTTATTTATGTATCATTATATCCCTTTACATAAGCGTGAATCCCCAGCGCGAATTTTTCAAATCAATAATTCCATTAAAATACAATAATTTGAATTTATTATTTCTAAAAAAAAACCATGTGAGACGATACGTCACCACATTCGGCATGCTTCTTTTAGTTACAGTGATTTAAAGTTATCTATATGGTTAATCCTCATTCATGTCAGGATTAGAGAAATATAATCCTTTTGAAATGCATTAAGCACCAATCTCGGTTTTACTTGCAATAAATAATATATCGATCGATAAACAATTAGAACATTAAATATTTCTGGAAATGAATTCGTTTCCCTGTAAGTAAAATGGAGACATTAACGTTATCATTTCGAAAAAAAATAATAGAATAAAAGAAAATAGAAAAGTGATGAATTTTTTAGAAAAATTTATCAAGTTTTTTTTTTTTTTTTTTTTATTTTTATTTTTGGTTTTTGAGGGATTGTTTATGTTATGTAATAATCATAAAAAATATCTTTTTAAATTTAATTTTTTAATTAATAAATTAAATAATTGACTTTATTAATAAAGCTAAATCATAATATTAAATAATTATTATTAAAGATTAAAAATAATCAAATCAAAAATTAAATTAAATTAAAAACGAGAAAAATAGTTATAAAAATAAAGTTGTAGTCAAATTCCGATCTAAATAAAAGAGGATGAATTGGATGATGATTAATGATAATGATTAGCTTCGGACAAAAATAACATTTTTATTAAATTTATAATATAAACATGATGATCTCTGTAACACGAAATCTCAAACAAATTACTAAAAAGCGAAGCCGTTTTAAGAATGGATTTCGAGTAAAAAACTTATAAAAACATATAAATTTATTGCCCATTCAATTTTTATCCCTTTTTTTAACTCTATTTTTTTTTTGTTTCTAGATATTAGGAAGATATAGAACTCTCGATTCTTTTAATTCCCCCAACCCATATAATTTATCACCGCACAACCCAAACACAATTCATCAACAAATATTTATTTAATAAATTTACTAAGATTAATAACAGATTAATAGTATAATAAGTTAATAACAGATAAATAACATGAAATCAACAACGATGAAAACACAAAAACAACAAAAAATAAAAAATAGCTTTTTAGCATTATCAGTGATGATTATATTGTTGTTAGATTTTGTCAATCCCGTAAATGCTGCTGGCATAAATTTACGTGGTGTTTGCACAGCAGGTGATCATCAATATATACTTTAATACAGAACACTAGTAGTATACTTAAATACTTAATTAATACATTTAATTGAAAATATTTACTCTCTAATTTATTTGTTTTATTTATTTATATTAACAGACGCTGGCAAAATCGCATCATTAAAAATCGGTCCCCCCAAAAATTTTGATCTTCAAGTGTCATTTACAGCGAAAACTTATACTCGTGGAACCCCAGTACTCATCACAATAGATGTTAATAAAGATGAAATCGATGCAATGTTAATTTATGCATTTGGAAAAGGAGATGATAAATTTCGTGTAGGAAGTTGGGATTCTACTAATGTATTTAATTGGGATAGTATGTTTTATATTTTATTTTATTTAATATCTATTCTATCTATAATAAAAATAAAATATCTAATAAATAAATATATCATATATATCATATATATATATATTATTATTATTTTTTTTAGTTACATGTGGAAGTACACAAGCAGATCAAAATTCTACAGTGGTAGCAGTCGGTCAACTTGCAACGGTAGTAACTCTCAACTGGTATCCACCAAATTCTTCAGGAAACGGTGACATATCTTTTCGAGCTTTAGTAATCAATAAAAATGGTTATGAACTTATAACTACAAATTCACTTGCAGATTCGACTCATTCTCCTGTTTCTACTAATGTTAATACAGCTACTATTACTAAGAGTAGTAGTGCAGCTTCAACTAAAAGTCAATCATTACCATCAAAAACTTCAATTAGTAAGGTTACTACTAATGTTCCAGACCCATACAGTAATGCCATTAGTAATTTAGATTCTTCTTTTATTGTTTTAATGTTATCTTCTACCTCCTTATTATTAATGTTCTCTTTTCCCTTAATTAATATAATGATTTTGTGATTTTAATGATTTTAATAATCTAATAATAATAATAATCAAAAATTTGGTTTTTGTTCTTTCAATAAAACAATTTTTGTAGACTTTTTTTTCTTTCCTAAATAATTAGAATAATTAAATACCCCTATAATTTTTTTAAAAAAAAAATAAATTTAAAATTTAGATAATTTATAATTTATAATAATTTAGAAAGACTGTTCATAATTTTTTTAAATTAAAGAATAATTCTCTCTTTTCACACTTTCTCATACTTTAAATAACAATTCCTCCTCCTTTTCTCTTCTAATATCTCCTATATTCCATTTGGCAACAAATTTATAGAATTAATAAAGAATTAATAAAACGAATCAATTACTATTCTTATTAATTATTATATTTATCATATTAGAATTAAAAAATAGAAAGAGGTCCCATGTAATGTATTAACGTGTTCTGATCGAGTCGAGTCGAGTGTATGATTTTAATCAATGATAAAGAATTATTTAACTATAAAATCATCAACTTTAATATTCTGTTCTCTAAAAAAAATACTCTCAATGCAATACATTTAAAGGATAATGTGTAAGTGTCAACTGCAGGTATAATTTATCAATAATAATAAAGAAATAATTTATTCTCTAAAATAAAAAATAAAAAGTAATTAACTTAAAAATGTTTATTATAATAATATTATTATCAATATTTATTATTTAACAACATTCAATGTCTTTTTCAATATTATTTTTTTTGTCTCCAATAGATGAATGAATACATTACATATAATGAATATTAATGAATATGGAAGATCAATTATTTAAATCATGCAACAGTTGTCTCTTGGGCGGCTTTTTCATTTTCATACCGTTTCTTATCTCTAGCGGCTAATTCTTTGTATGGCTATTATTATTATTATTATTATTATTAGTGAGAAAGGAAGTCGTGAGAAAAAAAATGAAAGAAAGAAGGAAAGAAAAAAAAAGAAAAAAAAAGAAGTGAAAGTGAGAAACAATTAAAAATAATTAATTAAATTACAATTTTCTCATTTTCCGACATATTCCTCCATTTTTCACCAAGGAGTTTTCCAATATCGGCTAATATTATTATTAACATAAAATACAAATAAATATAAATAAAAAAATATTATAAAATATAATAATAAAATAATAATAAAATATTATAATAAAATTCATCATACCAAAAGTTGCATTTGGATGTTCTGCTTTAGTTTTTTCTCTATAATCACGAGAAAAATATATGTAAGCCGAAAGATTACGTTTAGGTTCTGAAGAATCTTTTTCCTTTCTACTTTTAATTTCTTTTTTATTGGTTTCAATTCCTTTTTGTCTGGTAGGACGATCGATCTTCGTGTTGGATTTCTTGGATTTGGGCATATTTTTTTTTTCTCTTTTATTAAGTTCTACGTAAATCGAGGTAATAATAATAATAATAATAATAATAGTAATTAAATTAACTGTTAATAATTTATTAATATTGAATTATTTATTTGGACAGGGAAGGAAAAAAAAATTCTTTTTTGAAATTAAAAAAAGTATTTATTATTATTATAAGTAAGTAATATGAATAATATGAATAAAAAAGTATATTGAAAAGTATACGAAATTCTCTAAATAGTATAATAATGAGTCGGAGTTATTTAGTGAAGTAGAGTAGTAGTGAGTGAAGGGAATTTAATAAAATGATATAATAAATGATATATAAATGACTAATATTTGATATTCTGACATCACATTATTATTATTATTATTATTATTTTGAAACGTCCAAGAAGGAAGTAAGTGTCGTCATAATAGCATAACGATATTAACAATTATTGTCTTTACTTAATAAAGGGAATCTATATTTGACAGGTTTTTTTATGCATTATTCATGCATTATCATGCATTATTCTGTCATTTTTAGATTAAAAATCGTGATAAAAATTGATATATCGACCCTAAAATAAAAAAAAAAATTTCTTTCCCTCTGATTGAAATTAATTTGACATATTTATTATATATAATTTAATTAAAATTATTATAATTATATTTTTTTTAAACAAAAATGATAAACGAGAATAAGGCAATTATTACTGAAACTTATATGGTAAGAAATAAAATTTATAAATTAAATAAATAATAATTATCATTATCATTACCAATTATTATAATTTATTATAATTATTAAATTAATAGCAATCTTTCGATACATATGAAATTATCGGTATTTAATGCTTTAATATTTAATATAAATATTTTATAATATTTAATGATGATGATGATGCTTAATAATGCTTAATATTTAATGCTTAATATTTAATATTTAATATTTAATGCTTAATATTTAATATTTAAATATTTAATGTTTTTAATATTTAAAATAAAAATAGAGCCTGAAGCCATAAACACCATCGAATCCTTGGTTAGTTAATTTTTAATATTTATTTATTTTTTTGTGTTGAAATCTATTATAAATTTATTATAAAATCTATTATTATAAATTTATTATAAAATCTATTATTATAAATTTATTATAAATTTATTATAAATCTATTATTATAAATTTATTATAAATTTATTATAAATCTATTATTATAAATCCACTGTAATATACATTCTTATTATTTATTTTTTTTTTAAAAAAAAAAAGACCGAAGATACTCCAATGGCAGAGTATTTTAGTGATGATGATGATAATTGCAATAACAATAATGATGACAATGATAACAATAATGATGATTATAATAATAATGATAATAATGATAATAATGATGACAGTAATAATAATAATAATAATAATAATAATAATTACAATTATTATGAAATTTTCGAAGGTGATTTATCAGATGTCCCAAATTATTGTTCAGATTGTGAATCGTTATCGGATAATGAAAACGACACAAAGGAATCATCAATTGATGTTAGTGAGTTGATTGGATTCACCAATTTAAATGATACCATCACTCAAGCTTTCATTTATAAATTAAAAGAATATCAACTTTATGAAACGATGGCAATTTTAATTAAAAGTGGAAAATTAAGATTGGATCAAAATGAAATACCAAAGAAAGTTCGTAATATGATCGAACGTAAAGGTGATAATATTCCTGAATTGAAGAATATTCGTGAAGTATTTTATAAAGAAACTGAAGCGATAAAATTTAATTGGATGAATAATTAAAATATTTTAATAGATAAATAATAAATAAATAGATTAATATATATATGTGTGTGTGGGATAAATGGTCGAATTTTTAATTTTGATTTTTTTTTTTTTTAAAAAAAAAATTGATATCCAAGTTTCTAAATAATTACATTCGTTTTTGTTTTATTAACAATAATATTTTAACAATTCGAAAATTATTTTCTTTGAATTTTAATATTATTTTATATCAACCTACTTATATTATTATTATAATTATATTATTTTATATTATATATTATTATAATCATCTTTATTTATTTTCTCTTTTGATATAAAATTTCACCTTTTGATGATGTAATTAAATCAAAAATAAAATATAATACAAGATATGAAATTAAAAAAATTAATTGATTTTTATTTTTTACCAATTGAAATAAAAAAAAACCCATCCCATCCCTAAATCTAATTTTTTTTTCCCAAATTATTTATTTTATTTTACCCAAACAAAGAAAATATATATAAAAATATATAAAATATTATGTAAATTATTATTATGTGTAAAATATATAAAAAATATATATATATATAATTATATATGAATATATCCAAAAGAATATAAAAATATATAAAAAATATATATATAAAATATTATTATAATAATTTTCATAATGCACATGCAAGAATAATAATAAGAAACAATAAAATTAAAAATGATACAAATGAAATGACTAATATCTTTTGATATTTGTTAATAAATTCAAATATTGATGGATGATTGGTTTCTAACCATTTAATAAATTTTCTCAACGAATTATTATTATCATCAAGAGAATTTTTATCTAATGAAGAAGGTTCAATTGGTAACTTGGGTAAATCTTTATCCATTATTATTACAGTATTTCTCTTTTGTTCTCGATTAGGTGGATCACCTTCACCATCCCATTCTTCTTCTATGATTTCAATAAATTCTTCTTTCTCATCATCATAAATTGTATATCGATGTATTTTAAATTGTGATTGGTGTTTTTGTTGTTTACTCTCTTCTGACCTTTTAAGAAGTGAAAGTGAACGACGCAATAATGATTTCGGGGTTGTAGTTGTATTAGATTCAATATCAAAAGTTACGTAGGAAGAACTTTTGATAACATTGTTATTATTAAAGTTATTATTATTATTATTATTATTATTATTATTAAAGTTATTATTATTATTATTAAAGTTATTATTATTAAAGTTATTATTATTATTAGAGTCGTTATTATTACTTGAATTATTACTAGAGATATTATTAAATTTGATAGTAGGTGTTTTTGGTAAATTATTTAAATTATTACTATTTCGAATTAAATTGGTTTGATCGTTATCCGAAGTAGTAATAGAATCCGAAGATGACGAGCGAGTGATAGAAAGAGATGACGATGGTGAAATTGGTGCTTTTGATGAATAATATGAACTCGCCGTCAATACGGTATCGGGTTTTTGCAATTTACCCATTTCTTTTTTTTTTTTATTATTATCAGAAAAGAAAAAGAAGTTAAGGAAAATGCGTTATGATGATGATGACGAACTAAAATACGTGTGTTTGTATGTGTTCGTATGTGTGTTTGCGCGCGCTTGTGCGTATAAGTATGTTGATGTAAATATATCTATATATGTATAATAAAGTATATATGTAAAAGCGTATATGTAAAGTGTATATATGTGAAGGATATACCTGAAATATATATTTAAACTGTATAATAAGTTTATATGTAAAGTTAAGTTTAGAAATATCAAATTCCTTTCTTTTTTTTTTTTTTTTCGTTCGTTTTTACTAATACAGTCGTTATAAAAAAGAATAAATATTTTTTTTTTTAAATGAGGTTTTACCAATTTTGTAAAATTGGTTAAATTATTTGGAATACGAGCATCATTGTTTATTTGCCGTTTACAGAATTTAAACAAATCAAAAATTTGGTAGTAAATAATTTACAACCATATTTAACCTGAAATTTAACTGAACTGGATTTAACTGTTTAGTATTATGAAATAATTTTATTAATTACTAATAATAATATATAGTAATAAATAATAATCATTTAAAATATCAAAAACATGCTAAAATAAATGAAATACCTCGTGAGACATTTTACAAAAGCGATTTTGACGATGTTTTATTGGTGAAAATTAAAATTTTAATCCTTGACTGTAACTGTTTCAACATTTCTTGGAACCGAAATATCGAAAAATCGAAAAATCTCATTAATTAACAATTTAAACAATTAACGATAAAAAAGTAAAGTGACAAAGCTAAACCATTTATATTTTCATTCAAAAACGTCTATTATGAGAATTAATAAACAATAATCATAGTGAGAGAACATTCTTCTTTGTTTAAAACACTTTATCATGTTGGTAATATATATCAACAAATATCAATAAATGTTTAAGCGCTTTATTTTGTTTCAATGCAATGAGTCAATTAAGGATTATTTCGATCGTAGCAATACCTGTTCTATTTTTTTTTATTTTTTTTTTGAATTATAAAATTTATTCTTCGTAAAATTTAAAGAGTTTTACATTTAAAATAACTTTCTTTTTGTCTTCTTTAATAAGATTTTTTCTAAGAATATTATTCTGGTTAATTATATATGGCTCAGTAAAGAATTGTTGAATTGTCCATTTTTATTTGTCATAATCTTGACTTATTATAAAATTTCATTTTGGAGCGAATGCTCCATTGGTTTAAAAAAAAAAAAAAAAAACTTGTGAAAATTTATTCAAAAAATTTTAAGCCAAAATCTAATTTTTCTTAAAGATTTATTCACAAAAATAATTTCGACACGGAAATACTATAATAAGATTAAAAACTAGATTTTAATACGTTAAAAAATGTCAATATTTCGTGGGAATCACATTTCTTCGGTGCTCTCTTCTCTTATAATTCAATAACATAATAATACAGTATATTATATGTATCAAATAAATAAATAAAAGATAACCTTTTCTGTAGTAATAATAATGATCCATGTGATGTGTATCAATTGCATGTATGTTAGAGCTAGAAAGGTAAAAATAATTAGGAATTATTATTAAATCTAGACCCCTTGTCCATTGAAACGCTAAATCTATTACCAAAGATTCTATGACCAAGTATAATATCTTTATTAATTGATCATCATTTAGAAAAAAAAAAATCTTAACCAAATCCACGTGATTATTTCGTTTGACTAATTTGAAAAATGATTTTGTTTATAAAAGTGAATGTGGCAAATCACGTGATACCATGTACATTAAATAATGAGTACACAAAACATGGTACTAAAATATGCTTGACTCTATATGGATAAACAAAGAACCTAGTGTTTGATGGATATTATTAGAATTATTCTCAAAGATTTGAATGTCCGTGATATACTTTCGGCACTTCTAGTTAACCGAGAATGGTGTCGAGCTGCCGTTCCATTTTACTGGAAAGCTCCATTTAGTTTTACCAGTAAAAGAAGCAGGGCCGCACTAAAGATTTATCAAATGTATCTTGAACAGGGAAGTAGTAGTACGTCCGCGCAGGGTGAAGCTCTAAAGGTTTTACCCTTTTTCGATTATCCATTATTTATCAAAGAACTCAATTATACGAACTTATTGATGTTGGTCGAAAAAATTGAATTAATACTTCAAATGTTAACAGACCGAGGGGCTCGTCTTGAAACTTTTATTATTGAGAATGTCCGTGTATATAATTATAATGAAGTTTATGGATTATGGACAAGACCATGCTATGTCCCATTATTCAATACCCTTATTCACGTTGAAGTACATTTCCCTTTTATGAATAATAATTTCATAAAGCCATTAGCAGAAAATTGCGCGAGACTGGTATGTTTACACTCATAAATGGTGTATTGCATGAACTTTTTCAAAAAAAATTTTTTTTTCTTCGATATTTGATATTATCTTTAAATACTCATTATATCTTGAGGGTCATCACTCTCAGTAAATCTTTAATATTTTGAATTGCTTCCTCCAGTCCCATCTCGACATCAATCTTTACATTAACAGACAATTTGCTAAAGAATCGATCAATTCTCTCGAGAAACTTATCTCTGCTCAGCGATGCCCTTTGAATCTTCGGCTGGTGTATCCAAACGGACCTGGGCACATGCTTATCAAAGCATTTCAGTCCGGACTTGAATATTTTCAAAGACTTGAACTTGTAAAATGGAACTTTGCTGGGTGTGATTGGAGTTGGTTAAATAATTGTCCAAATTTGACCGAATTTGCAATTACAAATCCTCCACCTCAAGTTTTTAAAATTTTGGGTACAGAGAATGAATCTTATCTCTTTAGACCATCGCTAAATAAGAAGTCAAGAGTTTTAACTGAACATTGGCATTTTGACAAAGATGACGACGAAATCTCCTCAATGCAAAAATTTTTCTTTCACCATAAAAAATCATTGAGGGTACGATATGATCCAAGGATAGTTAGTTGAATGGTAAAGACTTTGCACGAATTTTTACGAAGGTGAAGATGATTAAGATGATTTTGAGGATTATTTTGGTATAATGTCTTATGACTGATTGAAATTTCAAGAATCCTCAGAATATACTTAAATTAGACAAATCTTTGATTTTGGTAGTTATTGTTTTGTAACAAGAGAATGATGATTATTTATTTATTTATTTATTTAATAAAACAAAGAATCTGGTTTTTTTTTTCCTAATGGCATCAAATATCAAATAGTATAAATTTTGATAACATCGTATTTATTCATGTATTCGGGAATTTAGTTCTCATCCACGAAAGCTTTAGCAGCTCCACATTAACATGCTTTATCCTCCGTGATTAAAATTAGCATTACTACCGAGGGAATGGCCCATGTTTTGTTTTTTTTACTAAATTGATCAGTCGCTATTCTTTCACGATATAGACATATTATGAAAGATTAAGATAAAGAGATCAATCCTTGATCATACTAAAATGGTCTTTACAACTGAAAATTGGGAAGAAGCAATCAGAATTGGACTTGAATTACCTTAGGATGAACTGGTGGCGTGAAAGTTAGAATATGCGCAGTTAGATAATTCAACTTGTTTTTGAACTACTTCTGATCCAGATATACTCTTACGTGAGAATCGATCATTTATTATTATTTTTTTTATTAATGTAATTTATTTGCGACATTTTAAACATTATTAAACAAATAAAGAAGAGAATTAAGTTTAATATAGCATAATAAACATAATGCGACAAAAATTAATTTTTAATTACTCAATGTGAAAGAAATATTCCTTTCTGATGTTAACCGCCTTATAACACTTTATCATTTCATGTTATCACGTCATATTCGCACATAAAGTTTTCATTTCATTCTTATTTAGATTGTTTGAATTGATTTCCCTGTTTTTTTAAACATACAAATAAATCCAAATAAATATGTATTAAATATTAACCGAGCAAATAATTTAAAATTTATTTGAAATCAATGAGTTGATTTCGATCGTAGCTCTCTTTTTTTTTGATTATAAATTTTTATCTTCGAAAGTTTCTCGGAGTTTTTTAAAGTTTTACATTTAAAATAATTTATTTCTCGTCTTCTTTAAGATTTTTTCTGAGACTATTATTCTGGTTAATTATATCAACTCGGTAAAGAAATGTATATTTTTATTTGTCATAATTTGATTTTTTATAAAATTTCATTTTGGAGCGAGGCTCCGTTGGTTTAAAAATTTTGTAAAATTTATTAAATTATTATTATTTTTTTTTTAAAGGAAATCTAATTACGGTATAATTGTCAGGTATTTTAAAATGTCAGTATACATTCGTGGAAGAGTATATAAATCATATTACTTCAGTGCTCTACTCATAGTGCTTTGTTAATAATTTATAATTCGATAGCACAATAATATGTATCAAATAAATAAAAAAAATATAAACGTGAACAATTATAGAGATCTTTCATATTCTTTAATTGCTCTTTTTCTTACTTTTCCTTTCCATGTTTACCATACCACTTCTTGGTAATCCAAATCCTGTATAGGAATATTCCATATGAGCGTGTCATGTTAGGTAAATTCTTTAAATAAAAATAATTAGTAATTATTTTTTTTTGACTAAAAAAAAATATAGACTATTGAAACGCACGCTAAATATAATACGTCTTTGATTTTATGGTAATTTATCAATTAATTTATTAATCTATTTTTTAAATTATTTTATCATTTATCATCATCATTTAGACAAATATAACTTGATATAAAAAAACTTTATATAAAACTCCATACATCATTGTCTTAATGTTTGCGCTTGTAATACAAAAAAAGTGCTCCATCACGTGATATTATTGTTAAATATAAACCCGAAGATTACACATACTGCATTTATGTATCAGTTGATAGAAGGTTTTTGTAATGGAGGATATTATTAGAATTATTTTCAAAGATTTGGATGTCTGTGATATACTTTCGGCACTCTTAGTTAACCGAGAATGGTGCCGAGCTGCTGTCCCATTTTACTGGAAAGCTCCATTTAGTTTTACCAGTAAAAGAAGCGGGGCCACACTAAAGACTTATAAAATGTTTCTTGAACAGGGAAATATTACGTCCGCTCAGGGTGAAACTCAAAAGGTTCTACCCCTTTTCGATTATCCATTATTTATCAAAGAACTCAATTATTCGAACTTATTGATGTTGGTCGAAAAAATTGAAGTTGAATCAATACTTCAAATGTTAACAGACCGAGATGTTCGTCTTGAAACTTTTATTATTGAGAATGTCCGTGTATATAATTATAATGATGTTTATAGATTATGGACAAAACCATGCTATGCCTCAATACTCAATACCCTTATTCACGTTGAAATACATTTCCCTTTTATAAATAATGATTTCATAAAGCTATTAGCAGAAAATTGCATGAGACTGGTATGTTTATACTCATAAATAGTGTGTTTCCATGCACTTTTTCAAAAAAATAAAAAAATTTTTTTTTTGAGAATCATCACTCTTGGTAAATCTTTAATATTTTGAATTGTTTCCTCCAGTCCCACCTCGATATTAATATTTACAATAACTGTAAATTTGCTGAAGAATCGATCAATTCTCTCGAGAAACTCATCTCTGCTCAGTGATACCCTTTGAATCTTCGGTTGGTGTTACCAAACGGACCTGGGGACATGCTTATCAAAGCATTTCAGTTCCGACTTGAATCTTTTAAATGACTTGAACTTATAAAATGGAACTTTTCCAGATGTGATTGGAGTTGGTTAAATAATTGTCCAAATTTGACCAAATTTGCAATTACAAATCCTTCACTTCAAATCTCTAGAATTTTGGGTACAGAGCATGAACCTTATCATTTTAAACCATCGAAAAATAATAGGAAGTCAAGGGTTTTAACTGAACATTGGCATTTTGACAAAGATGCCGGAATATATTTAATGCCAAAGTTTTACTTTCATCCTCGTAAATCATTGACGGTGCCATATGGAGCTCCCACTGTAATCCAAAAAATCCAACAACCAATGATGTATCCGATCTGGAGTGCGTCTCTAATCGAACTACATATTATTAATGAACCTTCAAATATAGTTGAGAAATTCCAAAAAATTTCCAGAATTCCCAGAATTCCTAGAATTCCCAAAAATCAAAGAATTCCCATAATTCCCAAAAATCAAAGAATTCAAAGAATTCCTGGAATTCCCAGAAATCAAAGATTGTTTGTATCAAGAGAATGAAAATTATTTATTTATGTAATAAAATAAAAGAATCT
>CAJVPK010001156.1:0-14511 GCA_910592015.1 Diversispora eburnea
TTTATTACAAAAAATTCTGGAAAACTGCGAAAATTTTCAGAATATTGTGAATTTTTTTTCCGGAAAATTTCGGGAGTCTGCAGAACTTCCGGAAAATAATCAAACTGAAAAATTTCCGGAGATTTTTGCCTTTTAAAATTTCCTGATGAAATGTTCAATAGGATTCAAATCTGGAGATTGAGCAGGCCACTCAAGTACCTTTATGTCATTTTCATTAAACCACTCTTGGGTAAGTTTAGCAATATGTTTGGGGTCATTATCCTGTTGAAAAATGATATCTTCTTTATTTAGATTATATCAAGTAAGTGTTCCTAAAAAATCTTCTGTAAGTATTCTTCTATAAAGGTCACTATTCATCTTCCCATCTATCTTACAGAGGTTTCCTACACCAAGTGTAGTAAAACATCCCCATACCATAATATTTCCCTCTCCAAATTTCACAGTTGGCTTTATATGGGAGTCTCTTAAAGGTTCTCCTACTTTTTTCCAACAATATTCTTTCCCATCACTACTAAAAATATTGAACTTACTTTCGTCTAACCATATTACCTTAGACCAATCTTCAATCGTCCAATGGCGATACCTTTTCGTGAAAGCAAATTGGCGATTTCGATATGTCTTTTTGAAATACAGCTTTTTTACTTTGGTTCTTACTGTTAAGCTGTTTCTCCGAAGGGTTCACCTTATAGTTTCGGCACTTACCTTTATATTTTCGTCCCTTTCGAGTTGTTTTTTCACTTGAATTGCTGTGGATTATACTTGCACGCAAAATTATTTTGGAAAAAAAAGTCGAAATAGTTTTTCATAGAAAACGAAATTATTTTACTTAAAACCCAAAATTTTTTGACCACCCAGATTTATTCTTTGATTAAAGATACATATAACTAGATACTTTTTTTACTTCCATATATAGAATAGATTTTGCATAAATCTCAAAAAGTCGAAATATCTCAAAAATCCAAAATCAATTTTGGGAACATGTATACTGTAGATGCTTCATTAGATGTTATAAGTCAAAGCACTTTTTATTCATAACGACCAGTAATGATACGTGAGCACCCAGATTTTGGTCTATTTTCATTACTACCTGTCTCATTTAATCATTTATTTATTCTAAAGACAGAAGAGTAATGAACTCCTTTAATATGGGTAATATAATAGATGGTATTTCCTTCTTCGAAAAGCGCAGCTATCCTAGCTCATTTCTCAGCAGATATTTGTTTAATAGGTGATTTTTTTTTATAAAATCACCTGAATTATAATTGGAGAAAGATTTTTTCTTTATAGGGTAAGTGGGATTTTATTATTATTTTTATTATTAAAAAATTAAATAAATAATTTTTTAAAAAAGTTGCAAAAGTATTGTAACAATAAAATAAAAAAATCGATTAACATCAGGTGACACAAGATATTAATTGCGATAATCACTATATTACTATTAAGTTTTAAATAAAATAAATATAAAAATAAAAAAAAATTTCAAGTTTTTTTATTAAGATTAATGAAAAATACTATAACAAAGATAATTTTTTTTTGTTGCAGTACTTTTGTGAATCACTGTATCAGAAACTTATTGGTTACCTATTGGTTACCTATCGGCCACCCTGATAACTACTCGATTGGTCCCTAATATATGTCTGAAATACAGATTTTGACTTGTGTTGATCAGTAAATTGGTCAGTAACTGGTAACTAAGAACTATATTATTGATTTACATAATTTGTATTACTCTAATAAATAAATAAATACTAATTGTGACTAATAATTAAAATATACTAAATAATTATACTAATAAAAATAATACAAATGAGAAATAAAATAAAATATTAAGAAAATTATTAGAATGGAGAAAACTCATGATAATAATATCACAAGATGAATATATACTATATTTAAGTTGTATTTACTCAAAAATGATGAGACAAACACAAAATGCTCGTCACTCGAATGATGAAGCAAATGAAATTCGCACGTCACAAGATAAGTAGAAATAATCTAAACTAAGTAGGAACAACATAATTATATTGTTTCCACTCGATTTTCAATAGCAGTAAGTCTTTTTGTTATATCTGTCTGAACTTTAGCTACTTCTTCCATTCCTCTGTGCAACTCTTTAATTTGTGCAGTATACAATTCTATTGTTTCTATTATATTTTGATTAAATTCATCAAATTCTTCATGTTGTTCTTCAATTTTATTCTCATTAATATCTTTTTTCAACATTATTAGCTTTCTTCCTAACTATATCTGCATAATATTTTGGTTTGAAGTAGTTTTTATTAAATTGGAATAATAATTTAGTTTATATTTTTTATACAAATTATCAAATTGTTTGATTTTTTCTTTCTTATTAAAAATTAACTGTTTATGATATTTATTTACATTACATTCTTTTGCTTTATGTAGATCTGAATTACAAATGAAACAAAGAGGTGTTATCATAAAGACCATCCTAATTGTAATTCTCTCTGTTAATTTCATTGTGCTGTGCTGGTGTTTCTATATTTCTTCTTCTAAATCAAATGATATAATCACATAATTTTTCTTTTTATATCCTTCTCTAGTTCTTGGAATATAAATTGTATGACCTTTGATATCTTTAACAATTTGTTTGATATCCAATTCTGTCATTCCTCTAGATAACTGGGTTAACTTTGTTGCTCATTTATCTCTATTATTTAATTCTTCATAACTAGTATCACCTGATGTAATTCTTAAACAATCTATTCTGATTCAAATTGACCATTCTATTAATAATTTTTCTGCGACTTTCACATTTTCAAATTTCACATGACTTAATTGTCACATAATTTTATTGTTAAATATAATTGTTTCACTTTTTCAAAATAATTAAGATATAACATTAAATCATTTCTCTTTACATATAGAAGAATATCCCAAATTTTCCATTTGCATAATTTATTATACTCATTAGGTAACTGGTTTACCACATCTTGTATATAAATATAATTTTCAGTGTCTCCTAGGTTTACTTTTTTAACTTTTGTACTTCTTCATTCAAAAGATATATTATTATATTTTTAATTTTATTGGTTGTTTCAATTTTTCCAAAAATCACTTCAATTTGATTTTGAAAAAGAAGATTTTTAACCATGAGAATTTTCACAAAAGGTGATTTTCCCTTAATTTTTTTCACTTCAACAGAAACTTTAAGAAGTTTTATACCAGTTTCTTTATGCCAGATTTTAGGAAAGATATTTTTAGGTTTCTCCACAAATACTTTTTTACTTCTTTTATTTTTATTCTTTTTACTTCTTACTGTTTCAAATTCTTTCTCAATATATAAGTCATCATTCTCTTCACCATCTGAAATTTCTTTGTATTTTGATTCTGTTACAAATGAAACACTTAATTCTGATTTAACAACTTTACTAATATTTATTTCTGTTTCTTCTTCAAATGACTCTCTAACAGCTCTTTTTTTACTTGTGTGCACTGGTACCAAAGATACTTTTATTTCTTCTTCTATATTCATAGTTGTATTATTTTCTTTTTGTATGTTGCTAGCTGTAGAAATAAAATTCATATTTTTCTCATTTTCTTGGTTGTTGTTATCATCCTGTTGACCAGAAACACTTCTGGTATTGTATTTATATTTTTTCTTATCCATACGAGTAAAAAGATAGAAAAATAATTAAGTTTTATATGTAACTACAGTGAAAAAATGTATTTTTCTACTGTGGAAATCTTTGGTACAAGTGATTGATGGGAAGAGCTTTTTTTTTATCTTTTTTCAGCTTTTTTAATTTGAATTCCAATTTCTGAATTTTCATTTTTCTCGAATTTTAAATAATCATCATAGTATTTATACAACTCATAACTTAATTCTTCAAGAACAGGTCTATATGTAATTTGAGCATCCCAACATCTCATAATCATTCTTGTAATTAATTTGGAGTATGAAAAGGAATTTTTGATCATAATCCATTGAATATTTTCATAGCTAAATCTTTATATCAGGATATGGAGAAAAACTCATAACTATTTCATAAGTCATAATTCCAAATGAATATACATCAACAGCTTTAGTATATTCTTCACAACCACTTAATACCTCTGGAGCAATATATTGTAATACACCAAATATATTCTTTTTTTCAGGACTCTTTGGGTTTTCCCCTACTAGTTACTTAATCCAAAATCTGAAATCACCATATTACTTTCATTAAATTCAGATAAAATATTTCCAGGATGGAGTCTTGGTGAACTATACCTAATCTGTGAATTTTGTACAACCTACAAGATAAATTCCATAGATTTTGTAATTTTTGTTCCAATTAATATTATTAAAATTAATTTTTAAATATTCTCGAAGATTTCCATCTTTTGCATATTCTAAAACCATCATATATTTGTGTGTTTGTGGATCTTGTGTATTTCCAAAAAATTTAATTGAAACTGAATCATTACTTCTACGTGTTTTTAAGTGAATTTTCATATAATAATATAAACATTTTTTAATTTATAGTTAAAAAATTACGTAATAATTCGAAAATTAAATTTAAATATTTAATTAAAATATTAACTCATTTAAGACATCGTTTAAATTCACAAAATTATTAAACTTTTTTAATGCCACTTCTACTACTTTACAATATCTTTTCCATTGTTGATTTTCAACATCCCATTTCAAAATTGATCCATCAATCCATCTAGCATAATGTATTGTTCCAAATCCACCTCTACCTATTTGTTTAACATCTTTAAATCTATCGTAAGGTATCCATTCTATTACTTTCCCAACGGTTATTAGCGTTTAGTTGAGCATCGTGAGTGAAGTTATCTATTTTGTCATTTCACTTTTCCAATTATTAAAATCATTTTGGAAATGTTTCGAGTTATATGGTTTTCACCAATATCCATATTTATATTTTTGATTACATTCTGAGCATATATTGGATGCCATTTTTTTTACTTATGATATGAAAGGTAGTAATTTATTATTTATTTTTTTTTTTTTGAAAAAAAGAAACACAAATTACATTTAAAATTGCAAGTTGTTTTTAATGACAATTTATTATTTTATAAATATTTTTATCTCTATACAAAATGACAATCCTAGAATTGATACAGAAAATGATATAAAAGGCACATCGGTAAAAATATTTATGTATTTAGTTAGTGCATATTTCACATCGTGTAAACTCGTAATAGAAAAATATGTATCACTGCAATTATGTTTAAAAATGTGTATAAAAAATTACACGTATTTATTTATTATTATTTTTTGTTTCTAAGTGAATGGTTTGGTCTTTAAGATTGCATATATTTATTAACATTTAGCAGCAGCTTGAGCCATGCGAGTTTGGTAATCAGCATCAGTATCTATTATTATTATTTATTTATTATTTATTATTTTTTTATTCATTATTATTATTTATTTTGAAGAAAGAGAATGAAAAATATGAAAAATGGGTTTATCATTAATTTATTGTCCACAAATTAAAAATAATTTAAGATAAACTAAAATATTTAAAAAAAAAAAAAAACTTACCACAAACAATTGAAGTTCCTCTACTAAATTCCAAAGGTAGAGCATAACAAATTAAACCAGTATTACAAGGTTGTTGACTCCATACATTTTCACTACATTTTAAAGTTACACCACCGTGACTACCTAAACAGGCAACTTGATTATTTACAGGACATGGAGCATTAGGATTAATTGCATCAAATGATTGTTGTAAAGCTAAGGCATCTTTATAATTTTGACATTGGGTTGCATTGTCAGCATAAATTGTAGTAGTAGTAATGGCGAGAAAGAGTAAAGTGAAGAAAAGAGTAATTACGGATTTCATTTTTTGTAAAAAGTAATAACTTGAATTTAATAATTAATTATTTTTTTTTTAGACGATTTTGTTTTTTCGTGAAGAAGCAGAAGAAAAGAATGAAAGTGAGGTTTTTATAGAGAAATTTTTTTTTAAACCATAATTAAATCTGACCAAATGAATTATGTTAATAATGAATTAAATTCAGGAGAAAGATTATCTTATCCAAATACGTCGATCATTTAATCAAATTAAAAAAAAAATATTTAGAGAATAGCTTATATTTAAATTTAGAACATCTAGTTTATATATACATACGAGATCGTCATACTTATCATTTACATTTAATTCTAACGTCGTAACATAATTTTCTTAATTTTCTTAATTTATCATAGCATCGCTGCAAGTTATATTTGACTTTAATTTTTCAAAGTATGGTTCCAGTTAAAAATAGATACAATATAAATAAAACAACGAAAATCAAAAAGAGTAAATATCTGTGGGGTGAGTAAAAAATTAATTAATCGCTTTACTTAAATGAGTAAATGATAGCTTAGTAAATTTTAGTATTAGTGAGAAGGTTCGATTTTCGAAACTTTACCATTTATATCTTTATTCTGAATTTAAATTTTGAATTCTATTGTAGTAATAACAGTTAAATGAGATAAGTGGTAATTTTGCTCTAAGAAAAAAGAATAGATTTGTATTAATGATAATAAATCAAAAAGAAAATGTATAACTGTAAATTTATTAAATAATACAAAATTCATGTCATATTGTGATTTCGTGCATGCAATTGATTTATTATCTAAAAAATTGATTTAAAATAAGTATAGTATGGTTTTCATCTTCCGTTTTTACAATTTCTTTTATTTCTTTATTCTTTCATTTCTTCCTTCTTCGATTTCTTTAAAAAGATGAACATTACAACCACCTAGCACATTATTGAATTAAATAAATTACTCCGGCATCGAAGGGTAAATTAGCAAATGATAAGTATAGGTATTCAATAATTGTATTTTATTTCATTTATGTCTTATAGCCCGATGGTAAAAAAAAAAAAATTAGATTCAATAAATGACGTTTTATTATTTATTATATTTAATTTATATTGTAACTGATGATGAATTTAACTTCATTCTCATAAAAAAATCTTCATTAAAAAGAACTCATTAAGATAAAACATTTTTAGAAATCCATATCCACGGTAACTCCACCCGTATTGTTTTCAGTGGGATGTGGGTATTATTCTCTCTGTGGTAATAGTAGTATAGGTGGAATACCAATTTGACCAATGCTCTAGGTTCTCCTTATTATTATTATTATTATTATTATTTTTGAAACGAAATAAACGAAATATAAAATATCGTGAATGTAAATATGAGTCGATACAGTATGTTAATATGTAGATATGTATATAAAAAGGATTACTTTATCTCAGTAACTAATTGAAATATAATTATTAAATCATTGTTTCTCACTTTTCTTTTAGAGAATCTTATATATTAATATAATTTTTCCAGGAAAGAATCCGGACAGTGGAAAACTGGATCCTTAATCATTTGTTATATAATTATAGCCAATCCTTTATTTATCTATATATTCATATATTTTATAAAGTTACTTCGGGATGTTAATTATAAATAATAAACAACATTGTTATTTACCTCAATTTTGATCTTGTAGCGTTCATTTGAAGCCTCTTTAGGACGGACGACACTCTATCTTGATGCTAGGAATAATGGTGGTAATGACTATAGTGGGATAGATAATAAGTATTTTTGTTAGTATATATATGTAAAAAAAAAAATTTTGAAATAGATAATGATAAAATTTTAAGTGAGAAATGGAGAGAAAAAATAAAAACAACCATAATAATATCGAGGATATTTTAAAAAGACCTCCAGTGATAATTATCGTTATGATGACCTTTTGGCTTTCAATTTCTTTTTATATATTCAATATTATGATATACTTGGTGTATCTTTCACCTTGCACTCGATGATTAAAGCAAGAATGTAAATTTTTGAAAGAAATGAATAAAAGAACAAATATAAATTTGAACGTAAACGTAATATTAATAAACAATAAGCGAACTGATAAATAATAAAACATTAGTAAAATTTATAAATCGATTTTTATGATTTTAAAATAGAAATCAAGGCATTTTATTCTTTCATTTACTTAGGATATCATGTTGTCATTCTTAAAATATAGCGACGCAATAACAATGATTCGAGATATACTATATTATCAATTTAATCATGATCAGTGTAATAATTTATTTAAAAAAATAAAATCCACACTAAGTAATATTCAATGAACCCAAAATTACAGAACACACTCCAAGAAGATTAGAGTATGTAATAAATAAATAAAAATGCAAAAAAAAAAATAAATAATAAATAAAATAATCAAGTAATATATACAGTACGTTAAAGTATATAAAAGATATAAAAATATATAAGTACGATTGGAATAATTATATTATTTTATAATAAAGTTTAGGATCATGGAAGTCAAGGATTGGGGATTGCCTATACTTTAGTTAATTGATACATGATTGATAATCGTACCGAGTGATTTTCTATATGTATATATAACTTACTAAATTGCACAATCGTACTGATTTGCTATATTACCATCAATTGCGTGCCTATAAAAAAACAAATGAATATACATTATATTATTTATTCATTGATTAATAGATTTATATATATATATGTATTACAAACATTACATACTGTATATGTGATCGACTATGAAAGTGAATAATTTACAGATCACAGATCCAATCCCAAAGAAAGTAAATATCCACCTATCCCATGAATAAATGCTAATTGAATTATATAACCCAAAAATTAGATTATTCCAGAAGTTATTTTGGTATTTGATATTCAGTGAAGAGTCAAAAATTCAATTATTTCATTGCAAAAATTTTTGAAGTGCTCTAAGAATAGTTAATTTGAAACTTGTATCTTATAAGAAAAAATTGAAGTCTTGTGGCCATGACCAATTTGGCCGTAGCTCCATAATTATATTTTTAAATTATAATAATAAATACTCCAATTTTAATAATAATATTATGTTCATTCCCGTTTTCTAAAGGTTAATAAAGTTCAATTAAAAATATGAAGAAATAATTAACATGAAAAAAGGTGCGCGTTTTATTTTACTGCTTTTATGGAAATATTAAAATTTAGTTACAGTGCCCCCCCAAAAAAATAAACTCTTTTGACAATATTTTAATAAATAAAATAAGTATCCAATAATTATATTCATATTTTTGGGGAAAATGTAAAAAAAATCTTTATATCGATTATGTGATTATGCTTAACATACATGCATTTTGACTTAAGAATTCTATCGAAAATTCCGAATAAGGAAAAAAATTGTTGATTGTCATACTGATAATCGCAATAAATATGTTCCTATGTTTTATTTTGTCAACCTTTCATTCATTTTTTCAATTGATTCAATAATTTTCAAAAAGAAAAATGTAATTTAAATTTTTTGACAAATTATCTCAAAACTTTATTGAACTTCTGAATGGTAAACATGATTGCAATGTAATCATTGAAGTTGAAAATAAGGAAAAATCTTTTACGGCACATTCTAAAATATTGAATTATCGATCTTCATACTTTCGTTGAGAATTAGAAATTATTCCAAATGAAAATAATATTAAAATAATCACAAAGCCAAGTATTTCTGCCAAAATTTTTGATATTATTTTAAAGTTACTATTATTATTATTACTTTAAATTTACTTTACTTATTATTATTATTATTATTTTATATAATGAATTTATTTATTTGTTACATAGATATATTTACGGTGGAATTGTTAATTTAGAAAATGCTGAAACTAGATTGATTTTTGATTTAATGTTGGTTGCCGGTGAATTTGACCTTGAAGAATTAACCAAAAAATTAGAAATTCTTCTCATTAACTCTAAATCTTCTTGGTTAAAAACTCATTTTTCTCTAGTCTATCATACTTTTTTCGTTAGACAAAACCTTAAAAATTTAGAAAATTATTGTAACGATATTATTGTAAAGTATCCAAATCTTGTTTTTGATGCAGATGATTTTACTTCACTTCCTGAATCTGCACTGGTATCTCTTCTCGAACGAGATGATATACAAATGGATGAAATTAAAATTTGGGACTACATCATAAAATGGGGAATTGCTCAGAATTCCAATCTTCCTACAAATCTTGAAGATTGGACCAAGGACAATTTTCTTTTCTTAAAAACTACATTTCAACAACTTCTACCATATATTCGTTTTTTCATATTTCGGCTGATGAAGTCTTAGATAGAATTGAACCTTATAAAAAGATTCTCGAGAAACAACTTTGGAAAGATAGCAATCATCATTTATTATCTCCTACTCGATCAGTAAAATCGATTATTTTACCTGCAAGAAAAATTTTGGTTACAAAACGATCATTTCTGAGGATCATGTAGCAGAAATTTCAAACTTGGATTGATCGTAATTCAACTACTTATTCAACTACAAATATCCCATATAAATTTGAATTAATTTTACGCGGATCTAGAGATGGGTTTGCTCCACAAACTTTTTGGAATATTTGCCATGGTCATGCTAGCACAGTTTGATAGTGAAAGTTAAAGGAACTGATGAAATAATTGGAGGTTATAATCCTTTGGCATGGGATAATAATATTGGTTATAACTCGATGGAAACAAAAGATAGTTTTATTTTCTCATTAAAAATGGCAATATTCATAATTCAATTCTTAGCAGAGTAAAAAATCCTAAATGTGCATTTTATTGTCAAATTAAAAATGATCAAAAGAAAACTGGTCCACAGTTTGGAAATAATTTTTGGATGAATAGTTCTTCATCTAATTTTACTTTAGGTAATGAAATTTTCTGTAATAATAAAAGCAATAGGTATGAAAAATCTATAAGAACTTCATCAGAATACTTTTCAATTGTCAATTATGAAGTATTTAAAGTTATTTAGAAGTTCATTCTTTAGAAAATTTATGATATTATATAAATATATTTTACATATTATTCACTTAAACAAAACTTGGTTTATTTTATTGTCCCTAATTGAAATTGCGCAATAATACCTTACTAACAGTTTTTTAAATTGAGAATCTCCATCAATATGAATAACGTGAGTTTATTAGTTAATAGACTCAGCATAAGAATATTGTATATAAACATTTAAAATAAGACAATAATTTTTATTTTTTCAACAAGTGATATATTGCCCATTTTTATGAAACGATTTATCTAGAATATTAAGTTCATTGTTTATTTAAACGATGAATAATTTTCACACTTTCTGAAAGTATTGGTAAGATTATAACTAATTCTTTCATCAATATTTTTGTTCTAAATTCATTCAGTTAATCATCCACTAGTCGATTCTTCGATTCTAGTATAATAGTAAAATTTGTTCAACCTTTAATTTCTACCATTTTAAATTCATTATTGAGGTTATATTTTTATTCTTTAAACGATTAGTCATCTGAGAAAAGGTGGATGAACGTGATGTGAAACACGCAGGTTAGTAGAGAGTTAAGTTATAATGAATGGTGGTGGAAAGAATGATATTTAATTATAACATTTCATCAAATAAAATAAAAAAATTCTATTTCCAAAAAAAAAAACTGAAGATTATTATTAAATGGGCAAATGTGGAAATAGCTTTAATGCAGGAGAATTGTTTAGAAGAATATCCTCACCTACACAAGCTTAATATCGGTAATATCTTGGAATATTATGTAATATTATAGTATATTGCCTTAAATATGAATCGTGAGAGGCGAAATGCATAATGGCATTGAAATTATACCCTTACCGTTATGCTGATGATTTCCAATGTGCCTTCGGTCGTGTTAGGGATTTCTTTTTTCAAAAAATCATTAAAATTCATCATAATTTTGTTTTGGGAAATTCTTAGTTGTTTTAATTTTTTTTTTTTAATGCGATTAAAATATATTCTCATATGATACATGTATATCATAATCACATTTATCATCAAGATCATTTTTCATGATGTAACATTCTTATTGTTACCCTTCGAGCCTCGTTATTAAACTAAACATAATAAATATAATAAACTTAAGAAAAAAATATTTTACTAATATTTTTAGATGGATAAGCATAATACAACGCGTTTAAAAAAACTACATCCACCTATCATTTTTTTCTTATGAAATTTTTGTCTTTTATTAAAGAACATACGAATAATTGAAAAAAATGAATGATGACTTGATAATAATTTTGATGATTCAATTCAACAAAATGAGATAAAGAATTAATACTCTACGCCTAGGTTAAGATTTATAATATCAGAAAAACTAATAAATATTTATTTATAATTTAATATAAAACGCAAATAATACAAATAAAAATATCCTATGTCGACCAAATTTAAAAAATAGACATATCCAAATCAATCATTTCAGAATCGTCTAAATAACATGGAAATAAATTAACAAAAAATAATAAATAAATTAATAAAAAGTATAATATAATAATACTTAACAGGACATAAATCGGACAGAGATTTAGTTAATCCTTCAAGTTGACTTTCGAAATTTTCATCATTTTTGGGTTTTGAATAATTAAGAAGTCGACTGGTATAAATCGCTTGCGGATGTGTTTGATAATTAAGAGGAGTTGTAATCGTTGTATTGGTTGATTCTTGATTTTCTGAAAATTCTTCGGTTTTTTTTAATTTGAATTACAATTTTCGAATTTTTATAATAACCTTCATAATCCGAATAGTATTTGTACGACTCAATTCCTAATTCTTCAGAAGTGTGTAATTCTAGCATCCCAGCATCTCATAATTGTTCTTGTAATTAATTTCGGAGTATGTAATCCATTGCATATTTTCATAGCTAAATCTTTATCATGTGGTATATTAGGATATGGAGAAAAGCCCATAACTAATTTCAAACGAATATACATCAGCAGATTTAGTATATTCTTCATCACCACTTAATACCTCCGGAGCAATATATTGTAATACGCCAAATATATTCTTTTTTTCGGACTATTTGGATTTGCCCCTATTAGTTTACTTAATCCAAAATCCAAAATCCGCATATGACTTTCATTAAAATGAGATCATAAAATATTTCCAGGATGGAAGTCTTAATGAACTATATCTAATTTATGAATTTCCACCAACCTGTAAGATAGTATCCATAGACTAAATAATTTTTGTTTCCAATTAATATTATTAAAATTAATTTTTAAATATTCTCGAAGATTTCCATCTACTGCATATTTTAAAACCATCATATATTCGTGCGTTTTTGGATCTTGTGTAATTCCATAAAATTTAATTGAATAAGAAGAAGAATCATTATTCATTTAAAGAGAATTTTCATCTAATAATACAGACATTTTTAATTTATAGTTAAAAACGTTATATAATAATTTGAAAATTAAATTTAAATATTAATTAAAAATGTTACCTCATTTAAGGCATCGTTTAAATTCACAAAATTAACAAACTTTTTTAATACCACTTCTACTACTTTACCTCCACAATATCTCTTCCAATGTTGATTTTTCAATATCTCATTTTTCAATTCGTCCATCAATCCACCTAGCATAATGTATTGTTCCAAATCCACCTCTACCTATTTGGTTAACATCTTTAAATCTATCATAAGGTATCCATTCTATTACTTTCAAATAATAATTAACATTTATATAGTTGAGCATCTTAAATGAATTTATCTATTTTGTCATTTCCACTTGTCCAATTATTAAAATCATTTTGGAAATGTTTCGAGTTATATGGTTTGCAATAATATCCATTATATTTTTGATTTCATTCTGGGCATATAAACATTTTTTTTGGTTGCTTGTGGTATGAAAGGTAGAAATTTATTATTTTTTTTTTGAAAAAAAAGAAACACAAATAATATTTTCATCTAATACAAAATATGCAAAATGACAATTCAATTTGATACAGTTCGATTTAAGTGAGTACATATTTCACATTACAATTATCAAATTTAATTTTTAAATATGTATAAAAAAATAATTTATTAATCACACAAAAAAAGTCACCATTTTATTTATTATTATTATTAATTTTTGTTTCTAAGTGAATGATTTAATCTTTAAGATTGCATATATTTATTAACATTTAGTAGCAGCTTGAGCCATGCGAATTTGGTAATCAGCATCGGTATCTATTATTATTATTATTTATTTATTTTATTCATTATTATTATTATTTATTATGAAGAAAGAGAATGAAAAATGAGTTTATCATTAATTTATTGTCCACAAATTAAAAATGATTTAAGATAAAATAAAATATTTAAAAAAAAAAAACTTACCACAAACAATTGAAGTTCCTCTACTAAATTCCAAAGGGTAAAGCATAACAAATTAAAACACATTTTAATCCAAATACGTCGATCATTTAATCAAATTAAAAAAATATTTAGAGAATAGCTTATATTTAAATTTAGAAACAAATTTCGGAATAACATCTAGTTTATATATGTATACTACATTTTAATTCTAACATCGTATAATTTTCTTAATTTTCTTAATTTATCATAGCATCGCTGCAAGTTATATTATCATAGTATAGATTTTTACCCTATTGTTATTCCTTTTTCAGTGAAGTCACGGCACAAAATACCTTCACCCAGTTGGTGAGTATTGGTAAGTTCTTAAGTTCAATCACTTGCCAACAA
>CAJVPK010001157.1:0-14501 GCA_910592015.1 Diversispora eburnea
CTCTCCTTAATAGCAATTATTTATTTTTAGAAATTTTGTGAAAACAAATATTATAAAAATATGGCAAAATCAAAATACGAATATGTAAAACAATTTGAAAAGAATGATATACTTCTTCCAAATACATGGTTGGTCGTCCGAATAGATGGTCGCGGATTTCATAAGTAATGGTTATAAAAAAAACTAAATTTTTTTGTGATTTTTACACTTTTTGAGTATCGAAGATGATCAACTTAATGATATGATTAGATTTTCAGATCAACATAAATTTAAAAAGCCCAATGATCGAGACGCTTTAGATCTTATGAATAAATGTGCAGTTTCCGTAATGAATGATATTCATGATATTGTACTGGCATACGGACAAAGTGACGAATACAGGTATACTAAAAAAATAAACAACCAAAATCTTCTTTAATATTTTTTTTTTTTATAATTACCAAATCATTGACAAATACCATATTTTTGTAAGTTTTGTACTAAAAAAGGACTGTACACTATACGGTCGGCGTGAAACGTAAATAATTTATTAATATATTCATTATGAATTTTAAATTTTGAGTAATAATTAATTATTTTAAAATTCGAGTAATAATTAATTATTTTAATTATTTTCGCTATTTCATATAATTAGAAAAATTGTTTCTACGATTGTTAGTTTGTTTACATCAAATTATGTCTTTTATTGGAAAAATTATTTTCCGCAGAAAGAATTACTTTATCCTCCTTCATTTGATGGACGCGCTGTATTGTATCCAGATGATAATAACTTTAGAGATTATTTAAGCTGGAGACAAGTAGATTGTGTGTTCATAAATTAAGCGAGACACGCATTTTTTGTTTCTTTTAAATGAAATATATATATATATATATGTGCGTGTGTTTTCTTTTTTTTAGGTCACATCAACAATTTGTATAACACGTGCTTTTGGGCTTTAGTTCAATCAGGAAAGACCGAATCCGAAGCAGAAAATGCGTTAAGAGTAATCTAATCTAATATTTTAAATTTTAGTTTTTAATTTCCTTTTTTAAACATTTTTGATAATTTTTTTTTTTTTTAAAAACATTTTTGATGATACAAAGAGTACAGTATCTTCGGAAAAGAATGAATTACTCTTTTCGCAGTTTAATATTAATTATAATAAATTGCCGGAGATGTTCCGAAAAGGTTCAGTTTTAATCAGAAAAGAGGTCTGTAATTTGAAACCACCATTATTTTATTATTTTGTTAATTTTCTTAGTTGACCTTTTATACTGTATCAATATATTATTTAGGTTGATATTAAAACAACTTGCGAAAATGGAATGGAAATTACAAGGAAAAAAAAAGTTGTATTAATATTACATGATGATATTATAGGAGACAAATTTTGGAAAGAAAATCTTACATTAGGTGTAATAATTTAAATTTAACATGTGCTTAAAAGTTATTATTTTATTATAAAATTTTTATGATAAATAAAACTAATTCATTCTAATAAGTAAAAATGGCTGTATTGAAATTTTGATGACATAATCAAGATTATTCACTCCGAATAAAAAGATTCGCTATTTATATATTCTTATATAACTTTCTTTTTTTTTTTTGTCTACATCGTATATAAAAAAAAATAAAAAAATATAAAAAAGAAGTTATAAATGGAGGATGATAATGGAAATAAAGTGATCATGACTAGTGCTACGAATTTTAAAGGTCGACTTGGATATGCGTACGTTAACCGCAAACGTCAAATTATCGAATCATATATAAAAACATTTTATTTTTACCCCTAAATAAATTCGTTTTCTAGATGTTTAAATGTATATTTAAGAAATAAGAAACCGCCTATATTTTGTTCTCGCACTTGTAGAATTAGTACTATTAAGGAAAAAGGATTAGATTATGTTAAAGAACTTGGTCGACAGGTATTACTTAGTTTTTATCTGTTGTAACAAAAAATTTATCGATTATTAATATTCGATTTTTTCTTTATAGAATGCGAAAGATTTGATGGCTTTATTAACAGTTATTTATTGCGTTTTTTTTTTTGAGTACCCGTTTTTATTGTTTTGTAAAATGGATTTCTTACCTTTTTAGTTTTATTGAATTATTATCCAGTTCAACGAAAGTATGTAACATAATGATCGATTTACGTTTCGTTTACTTGCAATCGATCATCTTACCTTTTGATTAAATAATAATAATAATAAATAATATATTTCAGAGCATAACATTAAATTCATGAGAATCTCGTCTGGAATGTTTCCGTTTGCCAGTCATGAGATATATGGGTAAATACTACTAACTATATCTCAATAAAATCAATAAAAAAAATTTTTTTTTTCTCAAAAAAACGCAAAAATCATGTGATCAATTATCAATATAGATATTCCTTGGATTATGCTGCTGAAGAATTGAAAGTTGCTGGGGAATTCGCTGCACGAAATGGTCATAGATTGGTAATAACCAGATGTTTTTATATATATGAGATTCTGCGCTACATTTGTTTGTAATCAATGTCTCTCTATTTAAAAAGACAACACATCCAGGACAATACAATCAATTAGGTTCTCCACGTCAGGAAGTAATTCAACGTACGATAACTGAACTTATTTATCATGCGGATATGTTAAATTTAATGAATCTACCTTTAGATTCAATAATGATTATTCATATGGGTGGTTCATATGGGGATAAAGTAGCAACCTTAAAACGATTTGAAGGAAATTACAAAAAATTGAATAAAAAAATAAAAAATCGGTTAGTTTTGGAAAATGATGAAATTAGTTATTCTGTCGAAGATTTATTGCCACTTTGTAAAAAATTGAAAATTCCATTGGTTTTGGATTGGTAAGAATAAGAAACTTAAAAAACTTGAAACACTCGAAAAAAACACTTGAAATGAAGATATAGGTTAATTTTTATTATTTTTAATTCTTTATACATCCGAAAATCCTTACGTCTAGGCATCATCATAGGTAAATTAAGTAATTTATATTAGTTTAATGTTCTTTAGTTCGTCCTAAAATAATTTTTATCATAATAATTATTCAGTTTAAATCCTGGAACATTATCACATGATGACTTGTTAGCTCTAATACCAGGTAAAAACTTCAATAATTTTTACTCATAAAAATTCTTTTTCATATTAATATATTATTTATTCTCAGAGATAAACAAAACTTGGACGAATAAAGGATTAAAACCAAAACAACATTATTCTGAAGGTCGTCCGGGAGCTAAGAATGTCATGGAAAAAAGAGCACATTCTATTCGAGTTACGGTAAAATAATAATCGAACTTGATTTTTGCAAAAAAAAAAATTTTTTTATTAACTTTACTAGAATCAAATGAATTTTTTTTTTTTTTTTTTTGAATTAGAAACTTCCACCATGTGATCCAGACATGGATTTAATGATTGAAGCAAAGGACAAAGGCAAGAAATTAGGTCCTTTTTAAATGATAATTTCCTTTCTTTTTTTTTGAAAAAAAAAAAAAATTTACCTTATTATAATACGCAACTCGAAAAATAGAACAAGCAGTTTTTCAACTTTATCAACAATATGGACTTTATCCTGTTGATCCTGAAGTAATCATCCCACCTACAATTAAAACAAATAATATTAGAGGAAAAGTTAATGCTGAAATTGAAGAATTAGAAGAATCAGAAGAAGATACGAATGCAAAAAAGAAAAGGAAAAAGGAAGATAATCTATCGCACAGAGAAGCAAATGTAAGATCTAGTACGCGAAGGTCAAATATAAAAAATATAAGATAATGAGTAAAACAAAGATTCACATATATTTGGTCCTGGACTGTTTTTGAACTAAAATAAACAGAGAAAAAGGAAAAAGAAATCACTGCATATTTTATAAAAGATCAACACAAGAAAAATTGTAAAATCAACTATTTAGAAACGAGAAACGAGAAACATGAAACAGAACGTAAAGAGGAAAAAACATCATACGCTTATCTTACAAAATAAAACATTGAATGAATAAAAAAAAAATTTTTTCTTTTTAGGCCACCCAATATATTCATTCTATTTACTCGTTTAATTTAATCATTCTATTTCATTTTATTACTCATTTTATTACTCATTCTATTTGCTTATTCTGCTTCCTATTTCCATGTAAGGAATTTGATAGTAATGATTGGTAAAATATATATACATATATATATTTACTGAGCATAAATTTTGGTCAATGACTCATAATGGATTATAATAAAAGTGTATTATCAGTTATATTAGGGGAAAAATATTTTATCAACAATTTTTTACTATTTGATGCACTCAATAAATCTCTATAAAAAGATTAGTTAATGAGTTTCTAAATAACTTAAATTTTAATTAATGAAAAAGTAAATAAAAGAATTTATTTATTCAAGTATTTAAAAAAAATTTTAGAACCAAATTTTGATTTTGATTGAATAAAGTTAAAATTAAGGTTAATTTTTCTTTTATAACTTAAAAAGTTCTTTCTATTTCTTGCACATATTTAGTCTAATTTATCAAGCAATAAATTTATAATAATTCCACTAATTGATATTATGAAAATTTTTATAATTAAAAAACATCTTTATAATTATTTCAACTATAAAGAAATTTGAACAAGTAATATTATATGAATTATACAAATTAAAGATTAATTAAGAAGAAAAAAATAAATTTTATTTTCACATTTAATTTTCATTTTTTTATTATAAACTGTAGTTTTTTTTTTACATAAATGCACTTCTATAAAAGTATTCCTTCCTAAATGCACATTATGAAATCATATCAGCTTATATTATATGACCTTGGAATTATTTATTGTTTGTAATTATTTATTGCTTGCAAATGCATATAAACACCCCACTCTCTTTAAATGTATGATTATCCTTGGGCATCACAACAAAGATGCAATTGTTTGAAATTGAATTTTGTTAAAGATAAAATATAAACAAATATGAAAATGAAATAAATAAGTCATATAAATAAATAAAACAATTGAAAAATCAAAATATTATGATGACAAACTTTTTGACATAACACATGATCTGAACTATTTTTAAGCTATTTTTTGAACTATTTTGGTCTATTCGTAATATTGGTTTATTATTAAATATTACAGATAAAGAATTATTTTTTTCAGGTGAATATCATACATCAAAGTTTGTCGTCATTTTTCAAAGAAAATTCTAATGAACATCATATACTTTTAAAAGGAAGCAAAGGCATGGGGCAATTCGAGGCTGTCTTATTTATATGAAGTTGTTCATTCAAAGGTTTAGCCAGATTTACATAAATTTAATTAAAAAAATTTAATACAATAAGATAAGGAAAAAAAAATTTTTTTTTTTCTCCCGGTTACCGATTTTTTTTCGTCCACTCAATAATCAATATTTTCACACACTTGAAAATTTTGGATAATAATGAATACATGAACGGACATACCCATGTTTTAATTTGGTAAATGTTTATTGTTGTAGAAAAATAAAAAAAATTCCTGACCAATTTTAGTACTGTAAGATCTAATCTTATCAAAACATATTTTCATTATGCAGTTAATATGAGGCTTAGATGGATTCTTATTTACGCCATCAGATAAATGAGAATATTTATTTTTCCTCACTTCCGTGTTACCTTCCATAATACATTATTTCATTATTTCATTACTTTCTATTATTTATATACTTTCGTTATGGTTTAGATTGGTTTAATATGATCTTTCGTTAATTTATATCGAAATTAGGAAATAAGACAAATATATTAAGAATTTAAGAAGAATGTACATTATAGCCCTATTATAGGAATTGATGTGACAAAACCATGTTTATTATTATCTTTATTATTAATACTTTTATTATTACTTTTATTATTACTTTTATGATAAAAAAAAAAAAAAAAATATGTTATACATATAAAATATAAAATATCTGATAAAAATATGAATTTAAGTCATTATTTATTTTTAATTTACCGTATTTAATATAAAACATAATATTAAAATCTTTGACATCCCTATCAAAAGCATCTAATCTTATCTTTGTTTATTGTGTGACACGTTTTAAGCAAATCAAAATGCACTTTAAATTATTTTTTTTTACAAAAAACATTTGTAACAATTCATAATTCGTAATAATTTGTAATTATGAGCAAATAGAAAAAAAGTTTAATTTACCCAAGTACAAAACTATCATGCAACCAGCCGACGCGCGTTAACAGAGGAATAAACTTAATTTTATTGATTGTTGAAAATGATGTTTTTCTGTTGTTTACTAAAAATTACATCCCGAATAATTAAATAACGTTTTAGCCTTTCCCCCACAAATTATTTCCTTTACTTGACTTTTTCTAAACTACCCAGTTAAAAGATCGACCAAATAAATTGTAAAGAAAGATATATGACATAATTTTAATGCAACTCCAAATATAGATTATAAATAGATTTTTGAGATGTTACAATAAACCTCCTTTACGGTTTATATTTTAAAAAAATTTATGCACGACAGAATTTGATATAATTTGTTATTGCTTTAATATTTTGATATTGTATTTAAATCAATTGTTCATTTATGGCAAATAGTTTAACAAATAGGTTAACTTATTATTAAAATTATAATATAAGGAAAAAATATATAAAATTAAAAAATTATTAAATTATTTAAATTATTATAAAACATGTTATTCTTCCTAATCCATTTAAAGAAGAATTTTTTTTTTTTTTAAAAAAAAAAGAACAAGCAGAATCTGATAAAAATTTATCCGTGCAAAAAAATCGATAACGATGAATTAGTTAGCGCATTGGGCAATTTGAAAGAAAGTATAAATATCATTCATGTTAAACTAGTAATAAAAGCTTTGCTTCTTGGCGTTAGTCAAAAGAATATAATCATATCATTTTTAATATATAGTAGGAGATAAATGAAGTTATTAAAAGGAGATATAAAATGACATATTGAAATAGGTGAACAATTTTTTAAAAAAAAATCAAAAAAATAAAGATTACAGATATAGATGAAATATAAAAATAAATGAACCAATAATCAACGAATTTTTAACCAATAATATTCGTGAGAATTAGCATCCCCCCACAAACCCACGAACCTAATATAGATAATCGTCCAATAACTACGTTCTCACATAAATTCGATCAAATTGCAAACAAGAAATAAAACAAGTAAATTAAGTGTTATAATAAATAAGTAAGCAGTACATTTTAAAATAATAGTAATTATATGTATATATATATATATGTATATATGTATATATGTTGTAATAATTATTAAAAAAATTATATAATTATTATTATAGATTAATTTAAAAGATAATTTAAAATAAATAAATTAAAATAAATTATTTTATTGATTGTTATTATAATCAAACCCCGCTTAATAAATTAAAAATCAAGATAAAATATTATCTTACATTTAATATAAAAAAAAAAAAAAAACCATAATAATTAAAATAGACAACAAATAATAAAAAAAGGTAAATGAAATAAAAAAACTATAATTATACTAAAACTGATATTAATTTATATTAATTTATATTATAATTTATATTGTATTTTATATTATAATTTATATTGCTTTGGTTTTTTTTTGATACTTTCCCTTTTAAATAACCGAATTACACCAGGATCTTTTTTTGGAGTAGCACCAGATTTTAGATTTTTTTTTTTGATGGGTATATGATCCCTCGCTTCATCTCCTGCTCATTCTTCTTTCTTTCTCTTTTCTGCGGCATTTCATTTCTTCTCTTTTCGCTTTTAGTTTTTTATGTTATACCTATATCATATTGATTATAATATTTAATCAAACTTCCTTTACCATAACTTCTCAATTCCACAATTCACAAAAACAAACGAAATTCTTCATTCTAAAACAAAACCTAAAGAAAAGAAGTTGATCTTATTCCCTTTTTCTATTAATAACATCAAAATATTTACGAATCTCACTTTAAATCATTTCAATTCACTTCTTCTCATCTCCTCATCTTTTCTCATCTCTTCTCATTTCTTCTAGTGTTATATTTTATTATTGTTACGACATTTTTCGATATTATTTTTATTATATTCTACATTTTCACTGTTCGTGAAAATATTTATTCATTTTGACCATTTGAATTTGTGATTTAAATCAATAAAAAAAAATATAAAGATGTATTCCACTCTTTTATCGAATTTTAACCAACTTTCAATAAATTCACCAGGTAATTTATCAAATTTCTTTCTTTTTTTTTTTTTTTTACATTCTTCCATTCGTTATCATTACTTTTGTTTATAACGCAGCAGATTATTTCCTATCAAAAAAAATGTCTTTTTGAAATAAAAACTTTTAGTTTAATATTTCAATTTAATATTTCAGTTCAAAATTTTTAGTTTAAAAATTTTAGTAAATTGTAGTCATTTGTTATTTCCATTGTTGGGCGTTTGTCCTGTTGTACCAATGTTACCTCTTTTATCTTATCTTTCCTTGTTACTCCGAATTCTCGATTTGCTTTACTGTTTGTTTGCCAAGTAACAATCCGCAATTTCGATTTCTTATTTTAGAACAAAATAGGCAACACCAAAATTTCGATACTTATTTGTACTTTCATTATAATCCAGATAACTTGTTGACGCCTACCCGACATTCTTTTTTTTCCATACCGACTCCTCCGAATGAGAATGCTATTATGGACATGTTGTATGAAGGTCAAGATATTGGTGATTCATCTCGTGAAGTTAGCACTAATAATAATAGAAATGATACTTCTGAATTGGATATCGAAGATGAAATATCTATTCCACCTTCCAATATTGAAGCATTAATATCTGATCCATGCATTCGAAACTTCACACGTGAACTTGAAGGTGATAGTTTTTATCACGGTTCCGTAGCTAATTTTCAAAAAGTCTTTTATTTTAACGGTGGCGATTCATATGCGGTACGCATCGATTATTATTTTCCCGGTAACTCTCACATATTTGTGATTAAGCAAGAATATCTTTATTTAATATAATAATTTAACTGATGAAAAATCATTTAAATTCTTAGATTCCACATAATGGAACTCAAGTACAACCAACTTCTTTAAACATAGCTCGTGTTGTTGAATGTTGGCTTAAAGAGAAATTGTTTCACAGACAACAAGAATTTATGCCCATTTTAGAAGAATCCCCACTTGTTGCAACTCAAGGGATCATATCAAAATTGAAAGAAGGTGAGAAAATAATTTTTTTTTAAAAAAAAATAAAAAGAAGTTTCACCTGGTGATTTTTACATTAAATATTAAATTTTTACATTTTACACTTTAATAATAATAATAGAATTCCGTCTACTCAATGGACTATCAAAAGTATCGATAAATATAAGAGTAGGTCACATTTACCTGCTTCATATGATTGGTGATGAAATTGTAATGTCTCGAAATTATGAAGCCTTAGCTCAACTGGTAAGAATTAATTACTTATGCTGATACTTTATTTGTATATATATTATTTATTTATAAAGGATTGAATGTGATCAAAGAAAAAAAAAGAGAAATTTGACACATTTAATCAATTGGTGAACATTAAAAATAAAAAAATTGTCAAAATTGTTTGATATATTTAGTACATTTAGTGATATTATAGTGTAAATAAAATATACCATAGATCTCAGGAATTTATTAATTAAATAAAGTTTTCGTTACATATTTATTAATCAATTTTAAACATCATTTTTTTTCTTCAAGTTCCCGTTGTTTGTTAACGTTTCTATCAAAGTACAACCACATTCGGCCTTTACTCGAAACCATCATAACACGTGCAAAGTTTTGGTCGCCGTTGAACGTATGACAATGAATGGTCACGGTGATATTCTCTCACCATTTGGATATAATTATCAACAACTAATTGATGGAACTACTGCCAGAAGAGTTGCTTTCTCAGCGGATGGACAATTATGTTGTATATTAGAAGAAGTCGAAGCTGACAAAAATAATATGAATGGCACGAATTACTTTTTTGGAGGAGTTCCTTCTGTAAATATGAATTAGATTAACGTATGGAAGTAAAAGGTGGTTTAGTAGTAAAATGTGCTAAAGGAAAAATATACATATATACAAATATATATATTTATATATGTCAAAAAAGAATTTATTTATTATAATATTTATTTTTTTTATATCAATTTTGCCAATTCTATTTTATACCCTTTTCTTACTTATTTGATTTCCCCTTATGTTAAACATATTTATTATTCGTAAAAAAAAAAGAGGGTGGAATAATTGGGATCGATGGCGAACAACGTAGTGTGCTTCCAACATTACACGCAATAACGGAATCTTTTTATCGCTTTAATTTTCATATCTATATATATATTTTTATATATAACGAAATAAATTTACAACGAAAAAGTCGAAAATATGATGGATGGATAAAAAAAAAAAACGAAACAGGGAGAAACAAACAAAAAAATAATCGAAATGTGAAATAATTAAAAATATACAGAGAAGTTATGTCTTCCCTGACAAACATTCATAAGAATCGGGGTGGTGGGCCCATTATTAAGATCTTATTTTAACCTTATTCATTAGGGTGCTAGTAATAATATATTTATAAGAATTTCATGTATGTATGCATATATGTTTAATATATTTTAATATGTAATTATTTAATACTAAGTAATTTGTTATGCAAAAAAAAAATAAAAAAAAAAAATAATAATAATAAAAATAAAGTCAAACATTCAAATTTACCTTACATTTCTCTTATATCTTATTCCTTTACGAAATAAATTCACGAAAATCATTGAAGAATTAACGAATAAGTTTTCACTTATATAATACGAAAATTTAAAAGTAGTCATAATAGCATCGTTTATAAATTCGAATTGATCCGAATATTTCTTGTAAAATTATAAAAAAAAAAAAAAAAAAAACGAACGAAAGCAAATGTGAAAGAAAAAAATCGCAAGAATTGTCTATAAGGAATCTCTGAATTACTTTTATACATAATAAATAGATACGGGAATTTTTTTTTTGTATCAGTTGAACAATTGTGTCAATAAAAGAATCAATATTTGTTACTTTTTTTTTTATTCTAACAATATAGTTCGCTGGATTCAGATGTCAAATAAACTTTATTTTGATATAAATCGGCACGATAAACTAATTAAAAATTGAATTCGCATACTGTCTATAATATTTTCTAATAATTGAAACACAAAATTCTCGAAAAAAATTAACTGATTCGAAGATATATTAGGTAACGCGAAACTTGCATATACATAAAGAAATAATAATATTATTCTAAAGTTTTATTCGCCACGTAATTTAGATCACCAATATCCTTCCCTCACGCGACCACATTAATTTTTTAAAAAAGCACATTATCAGGAACAATCTATTCACGCGACCTTATCTAGATATAAAATATTAAAAAAATTTAGTAAGATCATCTTCCCGTGTTCCCATCCCCATAAATAAATATGAGAATTTTTACATTGCGTACTTACTGAATTTGATCCAAAGAAACAAACAAACTTAATTGAAAACCTTTTTTTTCTTCTTTCTATATTGATTACAAGATAACGAAAAATACTCATTAATGATATGGTTTTGATTCAATTATTTGAATTTGAAATTTCGCTAAACAAAGTTAACTCTTTATGAAAATTTTAGGATAAATATAATAAATGTACAGAGGATCCTTTTTTTTTTTGAAGAAATTATTCATTATTCTTAATTATTCTTATCACTTGAACTCTCACTTTAATTAAACATGTATAAATTATGTATCATATGTTTCATTTATGAACTTTTGAAATACGTTTTGTAATTCAAAAGTACGTCAAGGATTTGTAATAAATGTCAATTTTGAATTTAAACATGCATGTAAAATTTCTCACGGAGATCATCATTCCACATATGTCGCTTTTTTTTTATGTTATTCGTTATCCAATTCCTTTACTTAATTAATAATTAAATAAAAGACCAAAATAATATTGACAATTGCTTATTTATCTTCTATAATAACGTTCGATATATTATTTGTACTACATGAATGATGGTTATCCGCCTTCTTAAGTTAGAAGAACCAGTTATGTAAAACAAAGATTTGAATCTTTATTATGCGCAGTTGTAATCACTTTTTAAATAATCGAACAATTGAATGAATGAATCGAGAATCGATGTATTTTGCAAATAATAATATTTAATATTATAATTTATTATGTATATTATTATTATGTATATGTATTATGTACCGTATATTCTATATAAAAGTAATGACATCAAATAATGAATAAAATGCAGAAAAAAAATTTTTACATTAATCTATTATTTTACGATCAATATGAACGATATATTTTTATTTTCTGTCTTTTTCTGATTTATGATTAGAACCTTCTCCGATTTGTGTAGAAGAATGACTCGTATTTTCATCAGTAGTATTAGTAATAATAATTTTTTGTGATACATTATCGTCAATAAGTTCATCATCATCATCTTTTTCTTCACTAATATTAACTAATACATCACTTTCCACACGATAAGGAAACGTTTCGGCTTCTTCTTCTTCTTCTTCAACAATTATATCATCGATAATTTCTTCATAATCTTTATAACGTTCATCATGATTGGTTTTAATGGGAACTCGACCAAACTCTGCCCTCAATTTTTCTTTTTTCCTAACACGTCCATGATTGTCACTTTCCAAACTCAAACTTTCAACAAAATCAATTACTGGTAATCTTGCAACTTGACTACTAATACTTGCAATACTTGGTAACCTTTCAATATCAATTCTTGAGCCAATATTAAGTATAGGTACGGTAATTCCGTGAACTATAACTGAACTTAAAACAATAAATGTCACAATTGGAAATATTATTTGATGAAGATGATGCATAACCTCTTCATCAATATCTTGACCTTCATGTTTGAGAAATTTGCTGATCTCTTTTTTGGTGAATATGGCTAAAAATATTGCACCTACTCCTATTGGTCCGAAATATCCAGCAAATAATGCTTCTTTAAAAGTATGAATAGTGGGAATAAAACCTTTAAGTGCTACAACTATAGGTAAACGTCTTAATATCAAGATCAGAATGCTAATAATGATCAAATTCTTCAAAGAAAGATCATCCGAATTGAAAGATGACCACGGAAGAATCATTCCAATATAAACGAATGTAGTTAAATTGAGAAGGATATCAATAACTTCTTGCAAATGAGCATCTTGAGTTTTTTCACGAAACCAATCACTTTATTAGTGTTATTATTGGTTTTATTATTGGTGTGATTATTGTTATTAGAATTATGAAAATTATAAAGAAAAATTAAAAATCCAAAGATAAGTTATTGATTACTCACTCCCAAGTGAAAGATGTACCAGCCGCAAAACAAGCCAAAAATGCATCTGATCCAAGAATACTAACACCGCCAACAACAAAGATCTATCAAAATCGAAATAACAAATACATAAAACATTTATAAATATATTAAAATATATCAAATGCATATATATATGTATATATTTATTTATATATATCTCTCAATATATGAAAAGAATTTACTACCGCTAATGCAAAAGCAAATACTAGAAAAGATTCTTTGTCAATCCAATCCCTAAAAAATTTTAACGTAATTTAACACGTAATTTTCTTATAAAAAAATGATTGAAAAAAATATTAAAAAATGAAGAATCAACCTACCGACTCTCAGCCAACCTTAAAAGTTTTCTTGCAGCCCAACCTATGAAAGCACCAATTGTTATTGAAAATAAAATATGATAACCCCAAACGAAATAAATCCATTTTGAAATTGCAGCATTAGGATTTCTAGGTGATTCTAACAAATAAAGTGCAAGGAAGAGAAAAGGAAATCCCATTCCTATTTATGAAGAATAAGAAGTAATTAATAAAATGATTATTAATGATTATTAATGATAAAAAAAAAAAACAATAATAATTTCTATACCATCATTTGCACCACTTTCAGCAGATAATAAGTGTCTCACATTAATTGGAATATGTTTTTCAGAGAATGATCCTTGGACAATCGAATTTGCTAATATCTAATATAATATAATATAATATAATATAATAATTAATAATAAATAAATAAATAAATAAATAATAATAATAATAACAATAATAATAATTATTATAATAATTATAATAATATATAATCATCATCATCATAATTATTCATACCGGATCAGTTGGAGTAACACAGGAAGCAATTAATAAGGTTCCTGTCTTTAAAGATAAAGAACAAAATAAATAATAAATGAATAAACAAATAAATAAATCAAATAAATAAAATTATATAAATATAAACTTACAAATGTTAAGTTTGGTATAAAATAATAAATGATGGTAGCACTACTAATCCACATCCAAATCATAACAGGTATGAGCATTATTGCCATTGAACCAAATTGACGCGTAACGTACGCTCTTAAATAATAAAATAATAAAATATTATTATTTTTAATTATTATTATTATTATTATTATTATTATTATTATTATTATTATTATTATTATTATTATTATTATTATTATTA
>CAJVPK010001158.1:0-14498 GCA_910592015.1 Diversispora eburnea
TGGATTTGGGATTTGGAATTGGGATTTGGGATTTGGGATTTTGGCATTTGGATTTTGAATTTGGGTGGCAGGTATAGTCTGAATTGAATAGAAAAATTAGAAAATATGAGCAAAAATCAAAAAACAAGGCAGAATTAATTAAAATATTGCAAGAAGAATGAAATAATTCAGATACCAATTTTTTTAATTAAATTAATTGATAGTATGTCACAAAGAATTAAAGGTGTAATTGAAAATAAAGGAAATCTAATAAATTATTGAATTAGTATTATCTTTTACTAATATTTTAAGAATATTTACAAAATTTTATATCTATTTTACAATAAAATCGTGAGAAAATTTAACATTAAAATTTTTTATAATTTTTTCTATTCTTTCAAATTATTTAATTAATATGTAACAAAAAAATTATTAAAATTTGAATATACAGTGGCAATCAAAAATATTGTATCACCTGAATAAATTTTTTAAAATTTTAATATCTTGTGATTCTGGAAACACAGTGTTACAATACTTCATTAATAGTTTTGTCAAACCTTATATTTATTCCTTACATCATCTTTTTTTTATTTATTTTGAAAATTTTTCAGAAATAAAAATAATGTTCAGAACCTGTGATGCATTTTTTTTGATTGTTTTGAAAATAAACATAAACAAGATATATAAAATTTTTTTCTTCTAAACACACTATGTAATACATATAAAAAAGGAAATTTATTGTTTACTCTGTTATTAATTTTTTTTTAAACTATTTATGATATATTTACCTGTTGAAAAAAGAGCCTGGGTTTATGCATTACTTGAAGAAGGATATCCTTCTCGTTATGTAGTAAATAAAGAAAATATTTCACAATTAACAGTTATAAGAATTAAACAATGTAAAGATAAGACTGGTCCATTTAAGAATCAACCAAAATCTGGTCATCCAAGACTTATAACAGACCATATTGAACGAAATGTTATATAATTAATTATAACAGGTGAGTGTACAAATGCAGTTGCAATTCAAAAAAATTAAGAACTGACAATCAAATTGATGTTAGCGAGTGCACAATAAAGAGAACATTATACTGAAATGGTTTGGGTGCACAAGTGAGGTGCAAAAAACTATATACATAGAATTGCTCATATGAAGTTTGTAAGAAAATATCAAAAATCGACTATAGAAGACTGGAGCAAAGTAATCTGGTCTGATGAATCAAAATTTATGATTTATGAATCAGATGGAAGGGAATACTGTTGGAAATGACCCAAAGAACCATTATGTGATCATCATATCAAACCTATAGTCAAATTTAGATAGGGCAATATCATAGTATGGAGATGCTTCACATCTGATAGTGTTGGTAATGTTGTCAGAATTTATGGACACATGGATGGGAGTTTATATTGACAAATTTTGGAAGAAGACCTATTAGGAACCATCCAATGGCATGGGTTGGATAAAAATAATATCACTTTTCAGCAGGATAATGATTCCAAACACACTACTAATCTCACAAAACAGTGGTTCGAGGACAATAGCATTAGGATATTAGATTGGCCAGTATAATCTCTAGATTTAAATCCTATTGAGCATCTGTGGAACAAAATTGATAATAATTAAGATGACTTGAGACCTCTGTTAAAAATCAGGATCAGTTGTGGGATGCAATCCAAAAAATTTGGGTAGAATTGGAAGTAGATGTTTGTAAGAAGTTAGTAGACACTATGCCAACTTGTATAAATGATGTAATTAAAACAAAGGGTAGTTATACCAGATAGTAAAAAATAGTTTTTAAAAATTTTAATATTATTGAATTGTTTTTTGTTATATTTTTTTACATAAATTAAAAAAAATAACTAACGATCAAAAGAAATGCATCACATAAATCATAAAAAATAAATTTTTTAAAATTTTGGTCTTATTAATAAGCAATGGATTTTATTTTATTGAATCTAATCATTTTCAGGAGTCTAATAAAATTTTTATGTTATGTTGTACATCATGTATCATGAGATATAAAAATTTTAAAATTTTTATTCAGGCGATGCAATACTTTTGATTGCTACTGTATATATTTAAAATGTGCTGAAGCTGTTTACTTAGTGGCTCAAATATAGTTATAAAAGTAGTTCAAAAAATTGAGATGGATCAATTTTTAGCATAAATTTCTTAAAAATTTTACTTTGAATTTGAACGTTGATTATTCCTTTATTTGGAATTATATGGATATATAATTTATATATTATATGTATTTTGTCTTATTCTTTAAGGTTATTTATAAGCATTTTTTATTTTTTATTATTAAAAAATTAATTTTAATACATTACAACTTTTTGTTAATCATTTTCGAATTTTATCAATTTCACAATCTGTCTCGATCATTTTTAAAAAATCAATTCAAAAATAATTACCAATCGGAACCACATATAAAAACTTCTTATCTAGTTTTAGATTTTTAAATTGAGAATTGAGTTTAATATTAACGGTTGAATATTGGATGTTTTAAAATAATACTCTAAAGTTTAATTGTGTTTAATTCTCTCAATTTTCAATATATAAAGCTGGAATTTTTACAAAGATGCTCCATATTTTAGGCTTTAAGGTGACTTAATATCATATTTATTGTTAAGTTAATAAATAATCAAGTTTTTAGGTAAAACGATCGATATAATTATTTTCAATTTTTTTATTTTTTTAAAATTTTTTTAAATTTCTAATTGAAGTCAAAATTTAAATTAGGTGGTGAGAAATACGTCAATAATTAAAGTTGAGATATTATTTCTAGTTACAATTTCAAATAAGATAGTTGGCATCTATCTTTAATATCCATAGAATGTGGTATAGGTAACGATCTAAGAATAAATTTATTATTTTTTGTCAGTTTCATTTGAAACGTAATATCTCTATGTATAGATGTTCAATTTTATCACAAAATATATCATAAGATAGCCCTAGTTTAGGGAAATCTAATAAAAAAAGTTTGTACAATTTAGATAACTCATTGTGCCACAATTAGCATTTTAGGTTTAGTAATTATTTTCGAATTTTATCATTCCACAAATACTTTTGCTAGGGGAGTGTATAAAATTTCAGCAGTGATGTCTTTAGACTTTCTGCACTATAGTATATTTATTACTACATGTTACACCATTTGAATATCGATTTTTATAAAATATCCTGGGGACTTGGAATTTTTTTACATACGGAAATCATAAATCATTTCTTCTATAAATGAAAAAACTAACGTTAAAGAGAATCCTTCTTTTCTAATCTTTAATTTTTATTATATTATTCTCTGTGATTCGATTAGTTGAAGACTTTTTTTCCAAAGCGAAGCTAAATATTTTATCTTTTTAAAAAATAATAAATAAATTCAGTTATTTCGATTACGAGAATAATTATAATTTTAAGTTAATAAACAAAAAATATATTATGGAAAAACAATCATCTTGATTTTATATTGATTTTTTTGTAAGATAATCTTTTCTGAGTCTAAAGTTTCTTATCTTGACAATATACTTGGAAAATTAGGCTTAAAGCTGAATTTTAATTTTCAATATTTAAACTTTTTTTATTTAAACTAAAACGAGTTAAATTAAATATTACAAGTACAAAGCCAACCTAGACCTCTTGTTTAGTATATTATGTTATTATAGCTTTTACGCTTTTCAATATTATGCTTTATTAGCAATAAAATTTGTATTTATAAATGGTTTTTCTGTTGGTCAATATTTTATTACAATGATATGGCAAGTAAATTAATTTAATTAGTTTCTCTAGAAGAAACCGACATAGTGAAAACAAATAATTTGAATAGAGAAATCTTAACGAAGGTCAAATAAAGTAGTAAAACTTTATTTGGCAAAATTATTGATACTAATCTTTCATATATATTTAGAATAGAAAACTTTGTGTTATGATAGAATTATTTCTTGTAATAATGTTGTATCCAGAAGGTAAAACCTTTTGTAGAGTCAATAATGAAGAATATGCGATATGAGCGAAAATTTATAGTGTTTAAACATAAAAAAAGAGTAATTATTAATATATATATGTCCATCATGACTTTATAATAAATAACTGGTGAACAAATCATATTGTCGTATGATATTCTTAGCTTGCTCATTATTATGAAGATGATTTCATTTATCTTGAAGGAATGTTGAAAAGTAATATAACATTTTCTTTTAACCATTCATTTTTTAATTAGTCTTTATATATATGTAGGAAAAATAAAATCATTTCATTGGTTTTTTTTTCAAAAAATTCACAAAGATCCCAAATCACTATTTATTATTATATTTTTTAAATACATGATGATGTAATTAATAAGTAATTTTGTTTATTTACAAAAAAAAAAAATTGTGTTATATCCTTTTCACTTTTTCACTTTTTTTTTCTTTTTTTTCAAAAAAACTGAAATTATTTTTGCTTTCTTTAATAACTTATTCTTTTTACAAATATTTCGAGTTTAAGTACTTTTTGTAAATATTTTACTAGTCAAATACAAAAGAATTGCTGTATTGAATTGTGATTCCTATATTATAGTTCAGCTAAAAATAAATAAAAAAAAATCAACCATCCTATTGCATCCTATATTATAAATCAGCTAAAATCAGAATTCCTTTTTGGTATGGCTATTCTTTTGTATTTGACCTGTGTATTTCACAAAACTACTACTAATTCTGTTTGTCAGATAGCTCCCTTGTTTTGTTGCTTTGTTTACTACTTGAGTCATAATTTGTCAGGTATTTTATCATGCAAGTGCAATATTAACTACTTGTTTGGCTTGTCAACGAAGCTTTTGCAAGTATTATATTGTATAAGACTACTAACTGCTGTTTCTCTATATTGTTTGCCTACCAAGCTTGTATTTTTTTGTTTGTTTAGATTGTCTGTGAAGCTTGCACAGATATTCCATTGTGCAAACAAACTACTATTCATTTTTTTTATGTTGCAGAATAATGAATATTGCATTGTTTTATTTTTATTGTATTCATAATAATTTTTATCTAATAGTTCTTTTGAGAATATTAATAATAATCTATTTCTGAATTCATTTATCTATTCCAGATTGAATTTTGTTGTTGTTATCAATGGAATTTCATTGATAGAATTGATAGAATTGATAGAATTGATGATTCAAAGAAGTTTATAGAATTGATGATTTAAGGAAGTTAATAGATTGATGAAACACAGAAGATAAAATTGATAATTCAAAGAAGTTGATAAGTTGATAGAACTATGAATAAAAGAAGTTGATAGGATTGAAGAATTAAAGAAGTTGATGGAATCAATGTACATGTGCGCAATTAATGAATGAACAATACTAATCCGTATAATTATAAAAAACTTTTTAATTTTGATTTTATTAAGATAGATTTTTTTAGTTTAGATTTTTAGGGTAGAAATTTTTATTTTTTTCTTTGTTTCTTTTTTGTCCGTGTCTACAATGCCATTGATGAAATTTTAAGGTATGAAATTATTTTAATTTTTCTTTTTTTATTTGTACAGCATCGTGGAATACTAATTATTATTATTTTTTTTATAGATAATTTTTTTAATATTTAGTTTTCTTGACTCACGCCTGGTTGTGTCCGGTGGATTTTGGTTTTTGACTGGTGGTTTGAGTTTCTTTAGTTTTAGGTAAGAATTTTATATTTAGTTTAATTTCTTGCTTTTGCGCATGTACATTGACTTGCTCAATATATGAAAAATTGTGGAAGGGATCATTTAGAAATTATAGAATATGAAGTTACATCATTTCCTTTTTATATTAGTTTTTTTTTGATGATTTTTTACTTTATTTTGATATTAATTTATGCAATTTATTTAATATTTTAAATTATTGATTGCAATCATAATTAAATATTTAATATTGCAATTTCGCTATGTATCGGAACCTCGATATCAACAAAATACTGTAATAGTAGTAATTAATTTATTATATTAGGATGATTAACAGAAAGAGAAATATTATAATGGAACCACGGTATTATTTAATACTTAGAGAAAGAAATTAATAAAAATTCGTATATTCTTTTTATAAACAACGAATGACTTATGGAACTCTACCATCTTCAACTATCAATATGGAATTTTATCAAAACTTGATTCAAGTAAAAGAGATATTTATATATTTGGAGGAAAATCAAATGATGATGAAGGACAAGAAATAATTCTTAATGATTATTTACAGTAGATTCGATTACCTTCAATCTATTTGGGATATTATTAAATATTTACTAGAGAACTTATTAAAGTTTTTAATCAATTTGCTTCAATGAGTGAGTAATATAAATATGTAAATATTAATATATAAATTTTAATTAATAAATTTTTAATTCGTTTTGATATTTAATTATTTTTTAATCTCTATTAACGATGAAATATAGTTAATCTAGCACCTGATGTCATAATCATATAATATCCATAAATCGCAATTAAATGATAAGCTAATCGTTTGAAATTATAAGTTATGATAATTTTAATTATAATTAATTATTAACTATTTTTATTTTTATTTTATTTTATTTATTATAGCTCATATATTTTATTTATTATCTATAATTAATGATTATTCAATTATTTATTTTTAATTAATTATTATTTATTTACGCACGTTGTTAATACAAAAAATTGTGAATTGATCTCTGAATATTCTCCATCTGGTTGATATCTTTAAATCTATTATAAGGAATTCATTCTATTACTTCTCAAGCAATTCTGTATTCAGTTGAGCATCCCAAATAAATTTATCATTTATGAAATGCTTTGAATTACATGATTTGCACCAATCCCGGGTAGTATGTATTCTAACGTTTGCATTCTTCACATATGTATACCCATTTTATTAATTTGATGAGTAAGGTAATTTTTTTTAAAAAAAATGGGCCACACATGGTTTTACAATTCCTATAATAATACACGTGAACCGATGAACTAAAAGTAGTTTATGAAGTCAGATCATATGTTTAACCTATAATTTAATTCAAGTGTGAATGTGTAGAACAAAAATTTAAAAATTATTTCGGTTATATGATAATAAAATTCATTAAAATATAACAATTAGTAAAATATTTATAAAATATAATTTAAGAATCAAGTACACACATATTAATTGATTCAGAAGAACTAAATAAGGTAGAAATAAATTTGATAAAATTAAATTATAAAATAAATATAATATAATATGCAAAATCAATACTTAAAGCAGAAATAGAATTGGTTATTTCTTTTTCGAAATTTTCTTCATTTTTAGGCTTCGAAAGATATAACCAAGTCGACTGCTATAAATTGCTTATGGACGTGTTTGGCGATTATGAGAATTTATAGTTATTTTATTTGTTAGGTGTTAGAAAATTTACAGAATTATCGATTTAATTTGTAATTTCATTAAAATAATTTTCCTCATAATATTTATTGTATTCCGTGAATTCTTCATTCAATTTTTTAAAAATGGGTCGATTAATAACTCGACCCCTCATAATTATTCTAATAATTAATTTTGGAGTATAAAATGGAATTTTTGGTCGTAATATATTACATATTTTGTCTTGCTAGATCTTTATAATGCGACACATCATAATATGATGCAAACCCAGTGATTAACTCATAAGCTACATGTATCATTCCAAAAAAATATATACATCAATCGCCTTTGTATATTCTTCTCCACATAAAACTTCCGGAGAAATCTAGGGTAGCAAACCAAAGATATTTCAATTATTAAACTTTTTTCAACTTTTTTACCTAATCTCTAATCTGATCGAATATTTCTAGGGTGAATTGCCATCTAAATAATGTAATTTTATAATCAATATATTATATATTTCAAAAAAAATTGACTAATAATAATTCAAAAAAAAAATTATTTTACTTCATTTAAGAATTCTTACAAAATTATCAAATTTTTTTAATACCATTTCACGTTCACCCCATCTTTCCCATTGTTGATTTTCAATATCCCATTCTTCAATACTTTCAGCAATCCATTTATTATAATATATGGTACCGAAATTACCTTTAGTATCTCTTAATATCTTTAAATATATTACAAGTTATCTATTTTTTTTTATTTTCGCTTGTCCATTTAAAAAATTATTTTTGAAATGGAATTTTGGATCCATTACATATTTAATGACCAAATCATTGTTATGTGAGATTTCAGGGTATGGGAGAAGTCCTGTAACTATTTTCTATATTCTTCTCCGCATAATTGAGATATTGATTAGGGAACATGTGACTCATTATCATGTGAAATTTCAATGTAACATGATTAATTCATTAGACCGTAATATTACGTAATATTATGGGACCTATGTACGTTAATATTGCATAAATCTATGTAGACCCCGTAATATTACGGAGATTTACGCCTAAAAAAATATCCGGATGTACCTATTAAAAATAAAAATCAAATTTTTTTTTTTATCAAAAATTTCATCTCAACTTTTTATCTTTGAAGAAAAAAATAATAAAGGTAAGGTAAAATATATCAAAATGAGAATAAGTAATATGCAATATGATGAGATTTGTATTCTTTCCCCCTGTCATATCGACTATGGTGAAAGTTAAAAGATTATGTTTAATTAAATATTATAGCCAGTTTATCTGAACATAATATGATGATATTTATATTCTTTCCCCCTGTCATATCGACCATGGTGAAAGTTGAAAGATTATTTTTTTAAACATTAATACCAGCTCTGATTACAAAAAGAAAAAAATTTTTTAAAGTGATAATGAAAAATATTATTTATATACTTTTGACTAATATATATTTATTTTATCAACTTTCTCTTCATTGTTCAACGATTTACATGACTCCCACTCGATGGATTACTTAATGATACTTAATGATACTTAATGATACTTAATGATACTTAATTAATGGGTAAGTAAAAATAAATTAAATTATTAGTTTTTATTTATAGAGATACTGGAAAGAAATAAAAAGAGATATAATGAAAAAAGAACTGGTGATTTGCATAATTCCTTCCTTGGCTGTCTTATTTCTTATTCTTATTCTTCAGTTTACAATAACACTTCTTCTTTCCACATTTATGAAATTATCATTTAAAAACTTACAAAATTATTAGTATCAGACTTTTTTAATGCTACATTCCACCCATTCTCAACTTGTTTAGCTTTATATATTGTTTAAAATTCACCTTTGCTATTTCTTTAATATCCTTAAACTATCATAAGGTATCGTCCTAATAATAATCTGCATTTATTTGAATCTTGAATAAGTTTATCTATTGTGTTATCTATTTATCAAAATCATTTTGAAAATGTTCCGAGTTACAGGACTGCATCATAATAAATTTAGCAAAGAAATAATAATAAAATGGCATAATACAAATGAGGGAATTTATAATATTATCATTCCATCAGGGGAAAGATATTAATGAAAAATATATGGGAGATAATATACGATAATATGAAAAATACAAAAAAAGTTTCCAAGAAAAAAAAATTGTATATGTAGAACAGATCTTAGATATAGAATTTAAAAATAATCTAAAATACGAATAGAAAAGGTAGAATGCCAAGATGATACTAATATATTAAAAAAAATGAAAAGAAGATAATGGAGCAGTATTCAAGAAAAACCAGATTGGAATACAAACAATCTTTAAATCCCCTTTTTAAATTGTGTACAGAATACAATCTATCTAAATCCAAATGGATAGCCAGCAAGAAAAATGAATAGATAGTAATAGAAAAGAAATAATGAAATTAAATGGCAAAGAAAAATTGAGATCTTGCAGATAGATATGGAAACCACTACTGTGTTGGTCCCATGTGAAGGATGTTCACAAAACAAGGAGAAAGGAAACAATTGCATAATTCAACAAAATAACGAAGAGGAGAGATAAATAGAAATACCTGTACATACTCTAAGATGTGGACAACAGATTCAGAAATGAATCGACATAAAAACAGATAAAGAATGCCATTTAAATAACGTAAAAAAAGCAATATAAACTATAAACTTAATTCAAAATGAATCAGATGCAGAAAATCACTAAACGAGAAGATAACAATATAAGTGAAAAAGGGAAGCGGGATGATATTAATTATAATAATATAATATATAATAATATAATATATAAATGGATTAAAGTAGGAAATATGACCCACAAAAACTTGAGAAATTCAAAGGAAATTTAAAAAAATAAAAAAAAAATCAAAGTATATACTGATGAATCGTTGAAAGGAAATTAGAAGATCACTGCAAATTTAGAAGTTATATAGAACACTTTTCATTAGCTGGCTATATTAACAGCACTTTAGGTGATGACAAAAGGAGTAGTAGTTAGTTTATACACATATAGCATGTGTGTAATATGTAACTTACGTATAATAATTAAAAATGAGAGAGTTTATATGGAAAGAAAGTAAGAATTCTATAATTTTACAAACAATATATGAGTTAATAAAAGAATTAAATTTAAAAATAAATCTATATAAGTTAAAAGCACAATATTCTCTAAAATCACGATGATTCGATTATCAAAAATTTGCTTTTTCTATTGTATGATGAAATAAACTAAACTTTCATTTAAAAAAATATTAAAAAAAATAATATCATTTTTTATCAATTTATAATTTTTTTTATTAATCAGGTGAATGTAAACGAAGAAAATTTCATTATTTTGTTAATATTATTTGAATTTATTATTTGGAAGTTATTCATATATATATATATATATATGAAGTTTCGTTTCATTTCTAATAAAGCAACCCGAATCAGAAATCATGCCTAGTTAAATAAACTTAATTGCGAAATAATTATATCTGCTTGAACTAAATTATAAGGATTCAGTATCACATAACCGTGTAAATTTACACGATATTTCCCTTACTCTTCCTATTTTAACACTTGCCATTCCAATAAATCCGATTCGTCAATTCTTAAAACGATGATTAAAATTTGTTTAAGAATGCAAGATTAGGAAAACCAAACTAATTGAGGAAATTTGGAATTCAGATAATGGAATATATATTACTATGATACTATTTCAAGACAAACATTACTTAAAGAAATGGATATTATTTTCTTTAGAGTCAATTATATATTGATAATAAATGAAATCCAAGAAAGATAAATAAAGTTCGAGATATAAGAAATGAGAAATAATTATACTAAAGTTCTGAGTTTTGGGCTGGACCTATATTTTATAGCTAATATAAAAGTATAAAATTAAAATTATTAAACAATAGAAGATATTATAAGATATTATAAAATTAATAGTTATTCTTTAAATAATACTTCTAAGACTGAGATTACGAATCATAGTAAAGGAAAAACTTTTTAGAGAAAGCAAAAAAAAAAAAAAAAAAATTCATTTCGTCAACAAGCTTTTAAAGATCCCAAGAATCACTTACCAATCCAATCAAAATAATAATAACACCAATAAATAACTAACCTAAAAGGAAAGGTTTGTTCCATACTGAAAACAAATGGAAATAATAAATATTCTCGATTTGGGAAAACATTAAAATTAAATAAAATAAAAAGGGATAAATATATTGATTCTATTATTTAATAAAAACATAAATTAACAAAAAATAATCAATAGCTATAATTTATTATAGAATTAAATTTAAAAATATTTGATTCATCTAAAAAATTCTCTGGAATTTCCCACAGTTGAGTTATCTTTTTTGATTAAGGACCATTTAAAATTATTCAACAAAGATAATTAACAGTTAATGGGAGTTTAATTATTGCAAAAACATAAAATAAATACATTGTCTTGAGAAATTATTATAGTTTTTTTTTCAGTAATTTAATAAAAATTTCTTAAGAATTATAATAATGAATATTCTCTTTCTTTCTCTTTTTTTTTTTTTTTTAAAAAAAAAAATTAATACTGGCATAGAAAATAGAGTTAGTCTTTAATAAATTTTAAATAATTATGTAATCATGAAAATTCATTCGTAACCGAACATTGGAATTAAAAGCCATTCTGATTTTCGTTTTTCCTTTTCATATTTCAGACAAACAAAAAAAAAAAAGTTACATATAATGAAAAATTATTAATTTCGTTAATGTAAGCTATGTAATACTCCACAAAAATTCCGAAAAATGAATTAATATTCACCATTAAGCATTAGATCGAATGATCATCAATCAAGCATCGCTTGGTATTGGGGCTAAGCAAGTTAACACAAGGTTTAGGATCGATGATTAAATAATGATTCATTATACCAAAAATGTTAAGATAAATTAATTTGGCTGATGCAAAAATAGAAAAAAAAGGTTAGGATAGGATCTATGATTATAATGGTTGATTATCCCAAAAATGGTAAGATAAATTAATTTGGCTGATGCAAAAACAGATTATTATTCTTTTGTGGCATCGCCGTGTCATTTTTTGACTTAGAGTCATCTGTTTGTAAAAAAAAAAAATAAAACAATAATTAATAATAATTAAATTATAATAGAAAAATTTATAAATATTCATGTGGCGATTCATAAAAAATGGTTTTATAATTTAAACTCAGGTTTGAATTTTCGAAATTATATTTTAAATCTAATATCTGACATGTAAAAATGATGTATATATAAAATTTTTTAGGAAGTTTGCAATAATAATAATAATTACAGTAACAAATAAAAGTAGCCACATTAAAATATTTTTTATTAAGAGTTGAAGATGGGAAGATTATTGATTAACGCTAAGCAGAAATAATATAAAATATAACCTTAAAGGAATTAAAATTGATCCCTTAAAGCCACTAGAAATGGCTTATGAATAAATTAATAGCTTATTGACAATAATAAAAGAAACGGCTTATTTAAATTTGAAGGCTTCAATATTTTATTAAGATAATTAATTAAAATAAATAAAATAAACAAGATTATTTATTAAATCTTATCTTAGCTATAAAGTTGCCAAAAGATTATAAAAACCCAGCTTTGATTCCTCACTCATCTGTCAAATAAACAAATTTCAAGCAAACAAAAAAATATATATGAATTTAAAATTCGTCACATTTTTGTGTGCTTTATTCACTATTGTCCTCTACGCTGAAGCAATTATTTATTATCATGAAGATAAACGTGACGCTGAAGCAATAGCAGATCCTGATAAACGTGCAATTATTTATTATTATGATCTTGATAAACGTGACGCTGAAGCAGAGGCCTACTACTACTACAAACGTGATGCCGAAGCGGAGGCAAACCCCGTCCCCTACTATTACTACAAACGTGATGCTGAACCAGAGGCAAACCCCATCCCCTATTATTACTACAAACGTGCCGCAATCAGAAAAAAGGCATAATGCCTAATTAACCCTACAATATACGTAATGCATTTCTAAAGCATTCGTAAGTAGTCGTTAAAATCCACATGTCATAAATGATCTATAAGATTTTGAACAAATTTTTTTTTTCACTACTACATGCGTAACACTTTACAAATGTACATTTAACAGTATATGATATTTTTATTATTCGTAAAAAATTCAATTATTTCAATCAGCAATTATTTTTTTTTTTTATCCAATTACCCCACGTTAATGTAATTGTATTCATTTTTTATGTTTAATAAAATGAATGTTTATTAAAAAATCAAGAGTTGACATTGAAAAATATCATTAATCTTTTTTTTTTTTTTTTTAGTTTGAAAAAAACTATATTAATATAGGTTTATTTCAAATAAATGATGGCAAATATTTTTTATTAAAAATAATCAAAATATAAGTTGATCTGTCTTATACATTTAAACATTTAATACACAATGTGTCTAATTAAATAAAAAAAAAAATCAAAAGAGCGGTACAAAAAGTAATATGAAGAAATAATTGAAATAGTTTCAATATTCAATACTACAAATCAAAAATAAAAATTAGGAGTTAATCGTGTTTATTTGATAAAAATTATTGCCACTGAAAATATACAGCCTTTTTTTTCGAATTCTTTATCCATTTTAAAATTTGAAGTTTTAATCTTCCATTTAAACGCGATGGGCTTTTAGATACAAATACAAACCCTTTATTTAAGCAAAAGCGTTTTATAATTTCAGAGGAAGATTGAAAGTTCTAAATGTACATAAATACAGAAACCCAAATTTTTAACGCATTTGCGATTACAATTATATATATGACTGCCATGAATTTTCCGTTCAACATGGCATAGAATTTCTATGTTAAGAAAAGTAGAAATTTTAGTAACTTCAAAATAATATTTTAACTTTCGCATGTAATTCCACCTTATCTTGCTGATGATACTCGATTACAAGGAATTAGCTCTGATATTATTGTTAATTTATTTTGATTAACTTTTATTTTATATCTTCATTGATCTCATTTATTATATTTATATATTTATTTTATTTTGGATTAAAAGATATCATTTTAAAAGTCAAGTCAATAGATTGTGACGTAATTTTTTTGAATTAATAATTCAAGAAAACCTATTATCGCTCTTTGCAAAATTATGCGGTCATGTGAAAATTTGATAATATAATTGATAGGTATTCGAATACCAAAT
>CAJVPK010001159.1:0-14493 GCA_910592015.1 Diversispora eburnea
GAATTTAGGAATCCCTCATAAACTAAACCAACAACAACAACAAATTAATCTTTTGTTGGCAGCTACCTCAATGGGGCAGCAAAATAAATCTAATAATAATAAAAGAAAGCATGGTAAATATTTTATTAATATTATATTATACATATAAAAAGGTTATATCGATATTAATTATACTAATTATACTTCAACTTTTTTTTTTTATAAAGGTCATGATAATGATGGTGTTGATGGTGAAGATGGGCACATTTCAAAAAAACGAAAGATATAAATAATAATGCATTTAAATATTTGTAAATAATTTAGATTTCAGTTAGTTCTAAAAAAAATTTAAAAGTTAGTTGTGGTTTTTGGCGGGTAGTTGGATTATGTTGGCGTTGGTGATGAAAATGATACAGTTTATTTCTTTTTTTTAATATTTTTTTTTCTATTTGGATGTTTTATATGTAGACAATTATTTGTTTTTAAATAAATATACAAATGATTTATAAAAGCAGATTGAGTTTAATTGCTTATTTATTTCATGATTTAGTTATAATCAAATCGTCATACCATTAGTAAAGTTCTATTGAATCATTAAAAAATTCATTAATTGAATTGTTAATTAATTCATGGATTGTTTCTTATCTTAAAATTTAGAATTTTTAGAATACAATAATGATTTCATAGATTTATCATCATAATAAAAGTTTCGAAATCATTCATCATTATCATTATCTTATTAATATTTTTTTATTTATTTATAATTCATTAAAATTGATGAAACAAATCAATTCATAGGACTTGAAAATAGATTCGGTTATAATAACAAACAATACAAACAATCCATTTATTGATATTACATGAAGCATTATTATATTGGTTCAATACTATTAAACTATAGTAAATTTATTTAACATTACATAAAATTATTTATTAATTTAATTTAATGGCTATTTAATTATTAGATTAATTATTTATATATTTTTATTCATGTGTTATTTTCAAAATAAAATAAATGATCAAATAAATGAATGAATTATTGTCCGGAGAATAACGTGAAACATTTTTGTCCGGAGCATAGCGTAGAATATTTAAAGTGATACCAAAGTTACACTTTTGATGCACCAATTGACAAACATCAAAAACGTAACCTGTCTGAACGATTTTTTGATAATGATTATTAGATAACGATCCTAACAATGAATCCATCCAATAATTTTTGTGTGTAATGTAATGTGATCATAGATCCAATAAATTAGTAAATTGTGTAATATGGTACAGATTATTTCAAATACTGTATATAACGTCAAACATATATTTATCGTTAGATTCTGCTGAAATGCCGAATCGATATTTTAGTAGTTAGTATTTACAGTATTTATAGTAATATAGTAGTTTTTTTTTATTATTTTAGCTAATAAAATGCCTCTGACCTTGAATTTTTATATATTATGTTCTAAATATAAATAAATTATATAACTATTATTAAAATTATTGTAGTAAAAATGACAATTTTTATTTTTGAAGTGACTATTTTTTAATTAAATTAAGCTATAAAATAAAATAAAATAATCATATACTATATCAAACAATATTTGCTTAATAAATTTTTTTCGTTAAATTATTATCATATATTTTTATACCAATGACTTTTAATACATAGTGTTTTTAATACAAAGTAGTTTTTTATATGTTCAATATTCTTATGTTCAACATGACATAATAAATGATACAATCAGACCTATATTTTTCGATTTGGCATTATAAATTATTAATTAAAATAACATTCTCATCGCGTAATGTAAATAGATCGCTTGTTTGTACGTTTTAAAATAATCTTTTTTATTTCCTCCTCCTCTTCCTTTATAACACCACATTTCAAGAAATTTTTCTTTGAAACTATTAAAATTATGATAATAAATGGCCAATATTTTAAGTGATTCTTGGCCATTTTATATAAGAATTTATTAGTATCAAATCTATTCCTCCATAATCAAATAAAAATCTTCTTAATTAATCAAAATTATTAATAATAAATATTGTTGACAAATAAATCTAGACAAATGTTTTTTATAATCAATTCTTGAAGATACCTAATATCAATCAAAAATTTTGAATAGGAACTTAATTGAGTAAATGACGAAGCAAAGAATAAGAAATCTGATTTATGCTTCTTAAAGTGAAATAATTTGTCTAACTGGTGCCTCGAATTAATAATTTATATTAATTTTAGCAGTTATAATTATCAATATGATGCAGTCTAATTACAGATTATTTTATTATAATAAATTAATAGATTATTTTAATAGTGACTGTGTAATCCGGGGGTAATCCAGGTAATAAAAAGATCAATTGTGATCATCTTTCTACTATTTTGCTTTCTGTGTAATTATTAATAATTATTGCATCATTGGATTTAATAGTCTTTCAAAATGGTTGTAATAATTACATCAGATTCACATTATATACAGAAAAAAATTTTGCTTTCATAAATCCAATCAAAACTAGCCATTTTTTTAAAAAAAAATCTCTCTATTTCTAAAATTTGAATCTCAAAGAAATAACATCAAACATACCACATATAATAATCTTACATAACAACAGTGTCCATTTTCCAAAAACCCGTTCTTCAATAATATTAACATGAATAAACATACTGAAACTAATGTAACAAATATAAATATTCAGCCTACTATAACTCTCCGACGGGGCAGGAGCAAAGGAAAGATTAACATAACAAACGAAACACCTATCAAAATAAATTCTAAAACCAATTATGCCAGCATTTCTAATTCTAATGGAAATAATGTAAATTCTACAAATACTCGACCTATTATAACGCTTCGAAGAGGCAGGAGTAAAGGAATGATTAATGTAGCAAGCAAAGCTCCTAACGACACCAATTCTGAAACCAATTATGCTGGTACTGCTAATTCTAATGGAATCAATGTAGATACTATAAATGCTCAACCTACTATAACCCTTCGAAGGGGCAGGAGCAAAGGAAAGATTGATGCATCAATAATTGAAGATTCATCAAATTCTTTAAGAAAAAGAAAGGCAACCGAAAATGAACAACAACCAAATCAAAAACGTGGCCGAGGAAGGCCACGAAAAAACATTCAACCCATTCAACCTCAACTACAACAGCCACCAACACAGCAAAAACGTGGCCGAGGAAGGCCACGAAAAAAAAAAAAATACAACCACAACCACAACTTGAACCACAACTTGAACCACAACTTGAACCACAACTTGAATCACAACCCGATCCACAACCGGATCCACAATCCCAACTCGAACAACAACCACAACTCCAACTCAAACCACAACCAATATTCGGAAGTGGTTATACTGGAATATTTGGATCGGGGAACAAATATTCCGGTACATTAATGGAAAGACTAAGCTCACAAAAACCAAATGTATCAATTTTGATGAGCAAGCCGCACAAAGTGGTGAAGATAATGAGAATGATAAGGGTGTGAAAGAAGAAGTCCCTTTTGGGACAAGAATTCGAACTTTATTACAGGAACAAGAAGGTGATAATGACAAAAAAAAACATCAATAATAATAATATTATTATTATTATTAATAACAGTAATTTTTTGTTATATAATTTCTTTAGTATCAACTGGGGAAGAAAATGAGATTACTCGAATTGCAATTAGAGCGAAATTATACTGTTTGAATGTTCAGGAATGGAAAGAAAGAGGAGTTGGAATCCTAAGACTAAATTATTCAAAAAATAATGAAAATTCTCCTCGATTAGGTAAGCTTTCGATATAAATTTGTTATTATTGTAATTCCTTTTACCAACCATCATTATATAATTGACATAATATTTGATTAAAAAAATATAAAGTTATGCGTTCTGAAAACGTACTAAAAGTGATCTTAAATGTTGCATTATTTCATGGAATGCAAGTTGAAAGATCACAAGAGAAATTTGTAAGAATCTTTGCCTTTGAGGATAAGCTCGTTCATCTGCTATTAAGGTTTGCAATTTAAGATTTTGTAATTATATTTTTTGATATATTTTTATTTAATATATTTTATTATATTTTATTAGTTACACAATTCCAATGAAGCGGATGAATTATATGAAGCCATAATGAATGCAATTCCTCCATCTCAAAATCAACCACTTCCTAATATAACTTCAGAAATGTCATTTTGAAATAGTACTTTTTTATTTAGATTATTGAAATTATTTGGTATTATGTGATAGAATTCTTTTTTTAATTTTAGTTTTAAAAATGCATGACATTTATTCTTTTATTATTGACCGATATTTTCATTTCATTTTATTATTGAATATAGTTTTCATTTATTATTTCTTTCTATTATTTTACTCTTATTTTACTCATTTTGCTATTCAAAAAATATACATCTTTTTTTCCTATTTTTCGAGAACAATAAATACTATTGATAGAATAGCAGTCTTTTGTTGGAAATAATTTGATAAATAAACTCGATTAGATATTATTAACAAAGTCTCAGTGATTCAAATTCCTAAGAATTGATTTCCATCCAAAAAATTATGTTCATTTGATTACAATAAAAGTTCTATAGAATCATTAATAGGTTCATTAGTTTAGAATTTTTAGATGATTTCATTTGATTTATTATCATTAATTAATTAATTAATTTCTTTTGATGTATTGCCCAGATTTCAATAAAAGCTTTGTCAAATCATTCATCATTATCTTCACCTTTATTAATATTTTTTATCAATTCATAGGACTTGAAAATGGATTTGGGTAATAACGAACAATACAAACAATACACAAAATCAATTTATTGGTGATTAAATATTAAATGAAACTTTATTTTATTAATTTAAACAACAACAAATTTATTTAACAATACATTAGCTGTTAGTGGTAAGAAACAATTTCTACAATTTCTCATTATTTAAAACATAAATTTGTTTTTTTTATTCATGCCTTATTTTCAAATAAATAAATAATAAATTAACGAATTATTGTGCAGAGGATATTTAATGAACGCGTAAGGGATACAAAAGTTACCATTTTGATGCACAACGGGAAAAATATCAAAAATGGGAGTCCGATTTTTTTGATAATGATAACAATATTGCGGACTTGTGTAATTTAGATCTAGACAATAATTTTGCGTGTAATGTAATGTGATCATAGATCCAATAAATCACCTGTGAAACATATATATTTTTTATTATTAGATTACATTAGATAAATATCCGAACCTGCTGAAATGGCCAAATCGAAATATTAATGGTAAGTATTTTTAGTATTTATAGTATAGTAATATAGTAGTTTTTATTATTAAAGATCTAAATTTTTATTTGATATTTAAATCATACCACCACGCCGATTGAGTAAAGTAATAATTAGTGTAGATTATTATTGTATAATATATTTAGATTACGTGATAGAAATGTCTGAACGGCCCAAAATGATATAATTTTCATGAATAGAGGTTTTATTAATAAAGATCTAAATTTTTAAATGATACTTTGAATATTACTTTAATAAGGGTAATATTATTAAAGCAAAATAGACTTCTTATTTTTTTAATAGATATCTTTATCTATAAACATCTTAAATTTATATAGGTCAAGTCTTTAATAGTACATCAGGAGAAATGAAAATTCGTACCTAAGATTGATATGTTGATCTTTTTGTATATGGTTATTTAGGTATGAATGCTTCGACATAGTTTCTTTGAGTGGTATTTCCAATGTACATGGTGCTCTCTTTTCCAATTTTTCTGTAATTAAGAATATAGGTCCTTTAATATGTTATTTTTTTAAGGTTACGAGTGAATAATAGGAATTTAGGTTGCATTGTATCAAATGAATGTGTGTCATGATTGAATGCCATTACATTATTCACATCAGATAATTTATTTAGAAATGGAACCTTACAAATAACACCTGATGAAATCTTTTTCAACTATCATTTCAGAAGAACATGCTGCAGAAATTTCTAAATGAATTGAACATAGGGAAATAGAAACTTCATATATGTTAACAAATTTTCCATGTAAATTTGAATTAATCTAACATGGAACTCTCAATATGGATTTGCAAGTTGCACAGATGAAATTGTAAGCTATAATCCATTGGCGTGGGGTAAAAGTAATATTGATAATGGATGAAAACAAAAGATAGTTTCATTTTCCCATTAAAATGATAATATCAAAAATTCAATTCTTAACAGAGTAAAAAAAAAAAATCCAGTAATGCAATTTTAATGTATCTGATTTTGTTATGTATAGTTGTGAATCTAATTTTACTTTCAATGCTGGCTGTTTTTGGAGCATCTATTAATATGAAAACTATCATCATATAAGTATTTAAGATTGTTAGGAAAACTATTTAAATTTTTACACTTTAGGAAATAAAATAATTATTTTTATTTTATTTTTATTATTTAAATTCAGTTTTATACTCATCAATTAATCTTCTGCATTAATTAAATGAATAAATTAAATTTTTATATCTACTTTATCTTAATATGAATATTATTGATCAACAAGATCTAATTCCCTATATGTACCCATGACTTTATCATGTTAATAAGTATTTATCCCAGAATCCAGAGATCAATCATGACATCAGCTATACAGTATATTCCCTTCTTACTATTTTTACTTCTGTGTAATTATTACATTAGATTTAATAGTCATCATATACAATTGATCTCTGAAAAAAATTTTGCCTTTCAGGAATTCAACCAAAGCTTGCCATTTTACAAAAAAAATTTTTCTTTTTCTAAATTTTAATCCTAAAGAAGTAGCTTTGCAACTTGAAAATTTCCAAAAACTTATTTCTCAATTAATCACCATGAATAAACCTACTGAAACTAATGTAACCAATATAAATGTTCAACCTACTATAACTCTCCAAAGGGGCAGAAGCAAAGAGAAGATTAATGTAACAAGTGAAACACCTACTAACATTGATTCTGAAACCAATAATTCCAGCACTTCTAATTCTAATGGAAATATTGTAAATACTACAAATACTCAATCTACTATAACCCTTCGAAGAGGCAGGAGCAAAGGAAAGTTTAAAGTAACAAATAAAGCTCTTAATAATATTGATTCTGAAACCAAAAATACCAGTACCTTTAATGGAACAAATGTAAATACTACAAATGCTCAACCTACTATAACCCTTTGAAGGGGTGGGAACAAGGGAAAGATTAAAGTAACAAGTGAAACACACGCAAACATCAATTCTGAAACCAATTATACTGGTATTGCTAATTCTAATGGAATCAATGTAGATACTACAAATGTTCAGTCTACTGTAATCCTTTGAATGGGCAGGAGCAAAGGAAAAATTGATGCAAAAACAATTGAAGGGTCAACATCTTTTTAAAAAAAAGACAGCTGAAAATGAACAACAACCAAACCAAAAATGTGGCTAGGAAGGTCACGAAAAAATAATCAACCTTAACTAAAACTACCCTCACCACAAAAAGATGTGAAAGGAACTCTCTTTTTTCTTCTTTTACTACTGCTACTTTTATATTTCTCTCTTATCACTTTTCCCTTCCTTCTATCATTTCCATCATTTATGTTTCTACACCACATGTTTTCTGTACTACCATCTTTATACTATCTTATCAATCTTTCGTTGTTATTACAATATTTTATCATATTTTTATTTATTATATTTGTTGTATTTTTTTTAGTTGTCTAATTCTAAGGAAGCTGATGATTTATATGAAGCTATTGTCACTACTGTGCAAAATATTTCAAATAATTTCTCAAATCAGTCTTAAAGTTTGCATCACACAAACATGATAATACACTCTATCTGCCAGTAGGTCACAGCTAATCTAATCAATTTAACTGTCCTGAAACAGATAATAAATATATAATAAATAATAATAATAATCAAATAATATCAAGTAATAATCAATTAATCATGAAGGCACAGTGAATAAGGTGAAGTAAAAGTAGTTGACACAGTATCAAACAATATTTAATAATATTCTGCAATATTACAGCACAAGATATAAGTTTATTAAAATATAAAATATAAAGTTTTTAAAAGTAAAGTATAATTCAGCGGCAGAAATATTATTATGTGTTAGAATGTCTATTTTACCATCTCTGAAGTAAGTTTACTTTTCTATCTAATAATATTAAAATATTTTGATAAGTAATAATTAATTAGCTAATAACTATTAATGAATTCTGATCACTGCTAAAACTTACACCCAACAACTGTCGTATTTATACTTTCTCTTTTGTTTACACTTCATCCTTCTAATCTTCATACTTCATCCTTCATCTTTGTACAATCATCCTTCATCCTCATATGGTCATCTTCGTACTTCATCCTTCATCCTCGTACAGTCATCTCATGTGGGATATATACGTGTTGCCCAAATCCCAAATCATTTGGGATTTGGGACGCCAAAATCCCAAATTACTAGTATTTGAAATTTGGGATTTGGGATTTTGGCAAAAAATACTAATCATAATTTGGGATTTGGGATTTGGGATTTCGGCATTTGGGATTTCGGCATTTGGATTTTGAATTTGGGTGGCAGGTATAGTGGGATAACAATTACCTGAATGTTCATCTAGTGACACAAATTATCATCCCCTGTGACATTTCATCTGATTACCAATTTGAATCACCACAGTATAATAGAAATATATACAATTTATTTAATAAATTTATTTATACTATTCTTTAAACATTTTTTGCACAAAAATGTATATATAGCATAGGGAAAGTCTAGATTTTGATCATTGGGGTTATACAAATATTTATATTAGTTTTAGGGTTCAATTGAAAAACTGTCGCATATATGACTAGTTGCAAAAACAACTAATTAATAAATGATGGAATTTTATAATTATATTCTTTGAAGCTATTTCTTCATTTCTTTTATTCAGATCCAATAAGATCCAATTTTTGGAAAAGTTTACTTAGAAGGATATTTTTTAATAGTATATTAAAAAAGACTACTTTAATACAAGTAATGTTTATTTATATATTATTATTATGTTATTATTATTATATTATTATTATTATATTATTATTATTATATTATTATTATTAAATTTTTTAATTAATTTCGAACCTTTCAAATAATTATAAAATCTGTATATAATATTATCAAGTGTTAATGCAGTTAAGTGTTTCTAAAAGCTTATTATATACTTCTTGACTTCTTTTCATTCCTACCTCTTTTATTACTTCATTCTCTTCAACTAAAACCTCTTCACCTTCATTTTCTTCAGGAGTAAGGATATTGGAATCCTTTTCTAGCCTTTCTAAAAATGATTTTACATTGCTATAAATTCAGCACTTGTAATATTCTTCACAGTAATGACATCCATACTCAAGAATCTGATAACATTCATAGTGATAACCATGACTACACATTAATATTCACCATTATTAAGTTTTTTATTGCAATGATCACAAGTATCTTGTGATGGGGATTTGCTGGTGTTATATCCTGTTGGAAGACACCTTGAATCAACAGTTTCTTCTAAGGTAGTTAATTTATACTCTACTTTTTTTCTTTTTTTATGTAATGTTCCTTTTCCTTGATTTTTATATATTTCTTGAAAATAGTTTAATAAAAATAGTGATGTTTTTTCTGATAATAGTTTTAATAATGATGGTTTATAAGGATATTCTTTTGATTTTTGAAATGTATCTTTTAGTTCATTATGATTTCGTTCATAAATCTTTAAATAATAATTTAAAAACTTTTTTTATTTTAAATAAAAAGTCAAAATATTAAAATAGCCAACTCTATTTTTTAGAAGAAGATAATACAAGAATAAAACTTATACATGTACATTGTTTGAAATCTTAAAAATATCGTAAATAATTTTTATCATATAACTGGATAAAAAATTTTTTTAAAATTTATATTAGAATTACATTGTTAACAGTTAATAATATTAATAATTTATATATGGCATTATCTTTACTTTTATTAATTATTTCTATATTTTATTATTATATATTTTATATTGTATATTTATTATTTTATTATTATCTATTATTTATTTTTTATTATTATATATAGTATTACAGTAAATCAATTTACTAGGCTGTAGTACAAATTAAATATTATTACTTAAATTAGTAGATTTCTAAATTCTTGTTAATCTGTAACACTAGAATACAAATTAGAGTACAAGTTATAGTATGAGTTAATATCTCAGTTAAAGTACAAGTTAAATTAGCAGTTAAGGTACAAGATAGGATATTAGCATAGATACTAGTGAAGTTTTAAGTCAGATTACAAGTTAACTTTACAGTTAAATCTATCATGTATATAAAGGATCAGAATTCCCTCAACTCAGTCCTCAGTTTTTAGCTAGTTTTCTAGTTAGTCTTTCAGTTCAATAGTTAGTCAGTTAGTTATAGGATTTATTAAGTAATAAAGTTAATATTACAAGTTCCTTGTTTATTGTATTCTTTTAATAATTGATAAACTGTCTGTCCCTATTAACAAGTCATCATACCACTATTAATAGTTAATATGCCTCTTTTATAATTGATCATACATAATTCCTTTTATATATAAACCCTTATATTGTAATTGTTTTATTTTGAGATTAGTATTTTATAGCTTTATTTAGTTTTGTTTCTTAGTTTTAGTATTATTTTATCCTGTTGTCTTTGTAAATTGTGAAAGTTTACACAGATAACAATGGCTTCAAATTATTAATAATCACCCTAAATTAAAATATATGTGTAACATTGGCCCCCTCTAAATTTATCTTTTCTTACATTTGAATTATTACTATATAGTGTGGAACCTCTACAACTGACCCACCTCAATAGTAACAATTAATTACCTTTAAAAAAATGGCACACTTTTCTAAATGGGAATTTTAATTTTTTAACCAATAATTTTGATAGATCAGATCAAGAGCTATCAGATTTGTCAGTTTTGATTAACATATTCTTAATATTGAGCTGTTACATAGATTTGAAAATCAGTTATTTTAATATAATAAAAATTAGCTTAAGAACATATTCACCTTTTATTATAAAATTTTTGTTTAATTTCAAAAAAATTATTCAAAAATTTTATAATTCATCATACCAAATTTCATGTAAAAAATTAGTTGCTAAAAATAGATTAAAGAATCAATTATGTAATAAAAGTACTGGCCAGTTTTTTCACAAAATATTCAGATAGTAATGATGATGATGAATATGAAACTGATAGTAATTATTTACCAAACAGTTCGGATGAAGATATGATCAAAAAGTATTAAAATTAGATGAAATAACTCTAAATATGACAGGTATGTTTTTTGTTTTTTAATTTTTAATTAAAAATCATATAAAAATATACAAAATAAATAAAAATTTATTCTATTTTTTAGAATATCATGAAACAAAAAAAGTACCTTGCATTGATAAATTTACTGCAACATATTATTGAAAATATGGTCCATCAGGCATTTATACAAAAGCAGAAAAAGGTTCTTTACCAATTAATAAATATTTTACCCAAATGGAATCAGGTGTTACAATTAATACAGAAATTAATAGTAATATTTTAATACAGGAAAATTTAGAAGAAGAACTTGTAGAAAGCATACAAGATAAAAATGATATTTCAGCATCAGAAGCATCAGAAGAAAAATCAAGTGAATTTACAGATAATATATAAAGATGAAATGGATATTGAAAGTGACAATAATGATAATTTTTCAGAAAGAATAAATACATTACATTAAAAACAATTCTTAAACAAAATAAAAAAAAAAATTTCAGCATATGATTTTTTTAGGCATCAATCAGTTTATAAATTTTTTATTAATAAAAAAGAAAAAATATAAATAGTAAAGATGTTTCATTTAATGCAGCAAAGAAAGTTTTTGACAAAGGATTATATTGAGTAAAAGAAATTTGTAAATGGTCAAAAAATTGACTTGAAAATGGTGTATTACCAACATCATCACAAGGTTGTCATCAAAAAACCAAGTTATTAATAGATGATGAAGATATAATTGAAAAGAGTTTGAAATTTATTCATAATAATGAAGAAAAAATTTCATCAAATTATATAGAGCTTTTATCAACAAAACTCTTTTTTTACAATTGGAAATAATTAAATCAATTTTAGAAAAAACAGCTAGAATATGGTTACAAAAACTTGGATTAATTCCACAATTACAAAAAAAAAAGGAATTTATTTTAATGGGCATAAACATTCAGACATGGTAGAATATAGAAATATTTTTCTTAAAAAGATGAAAGAATATGAAAAATTAATGCTAATATTTGAGAGTGACAATATGAATTAAAAAGATTCAATTTTATTAGATAATCATATTTTGGTAACTCATGATGAATGTATTTTTTATGCCAATAATGACCATCCAATAATTTGGACACCACTTGGTAAACCACCTTTTCATAAAAAAAGGACAAGGAAAATCAATAATGGTTAGTAAATTTTTAACTGAAACAATTGGTTGTTTAAAATTAACAAATGAACAAGCTGAATTATATCCTGATATTTCAAGAAATGCATGAAAATTTTTACATCCAGGCAAAAATGAAGAAGGATGGTAGACTGCAAAACATTTAGTTGAACAAGTAAAATATTTTGCTTAACAATTTTTGAAAAAGTTTATCCAAATACGATTGCTGTTTTTGCATTTGATAACAGTACAAATCATGAAGCATTTTCTGATGATGCTTTATGTGCACAATGTATGAATTTAAATTCAGGTGGACATCAGCCAATAATGAAAAATACAACATTTGGATTAGAAAATACTTTTCAATCTTCTGATCATTCAAAATATCCAAACAAATCAAAAGGTATTGAACAAATATTAATTGAATGAGGATTATGGCATGATAAATTAATTCTTGACTGTCAATTATGCAAAAACAAAGTTAAAGATTCAACAAGAATTGATTGTTGTGCTCATAAAATTATGTCCTTACAACCTGATTTTTTATTACAAAAGTTAGAGTTGGAAATAATAATTAATGAAGCTGGATATAAATTTAATTTTTATTTCAAATATCATTGTGAATTGAACTTTATTGAAATGCTTTGGGGAGCAGCAAAAAAATACACATGTGAAAATTGTAATTATACATGGAATGGATTGCAAAAAACTGTTCCTGAGACCTTAGATTCTATTTCATTTATTCAAAAAAGATGGTTTGTAAGAAAATTATAGAGATATATGGATATTTATAAAAAGGTGTAACAGGAAAACTTGCAGTATTTGCAAAAAAAAAATACAAATTACATAGAAGAGTTTCTGATGATATATTAATCAATTTATTTTAGAAAATGATTGTAATGAATAATATATATTAATATATTTTTTATTTACATTTATATAAAATTAAATTTGTCAATAAAAATCATTCTAGATCACATTTTTGTTAACCAGAAAAATTGAGAATTTTTTTTGCCTATTTTGTTTATCTATTCAATGGTATTATTTTTGTTAAATTCTGATCACTAGATCAAAAGATATTTGAGGTGCCTATTATAGAGGTTCCACATTGTATTTGATAAATGTTTATTCCATAATTATTTTAATGTTTTATAAATTTTGACATATAGTAATTGTTGTTTCTTTATAGTATAGTAAATGTTATCACCAAACCAAATTTAATAATTTTAAACCTTTTAGAGAATCCATACTGTCACAGTCTGCACAGAACAATGTGGAAAATTAAGCCAATTAGTCTCAATAAATTGCATGATAATTCAATGTATTACTAACACACTTTCTCTTGTGCGCAATATCTTAAAACACAACAAGACAGGCAATCAGTCAATCTAAACCTGTTTACTAACACTCACAAACAATACAATTATGTGTAATATCTGAAGGTACTGTCACGTCTAAACAGCACACAACAGAATTACACAACAAATCAAGTTTCCAGTCACAATAATAGCTTACATTTCTTTGTGTATTGCTATACAGTGTTATAACTTTAATAACAACTACAAAATTATGAGTATTATCTGGGAGGTATGTGAGCAAGTGAAGTAGAGGTAATTTTTCCTATGTGTACTATCAATGCTAGAACAGATTTATAAGAGAATTTATAATTAGACAACCAAAAGAAAGTTTTATTAGAAGTTAGGCAAAAAAATATTACAATGGCGTGTTTCTATTCTGTTACTACTTCTACAATTTACATGAATATTATTATAAACGATATTATAATTATTTAATAAAATAGGATAAAATAAAATAAAATAAAGAGATAAAATATCAAATGTTGCTATCTTAAAATATGCCACCCCAAAAGGAACCCCTCTTTCTCACTCCTGCTACCACTACTTTTATATTTCTTTCTTATCATTTCTCTCCCCTCCATCATTCCCATCATTTGTGCTTCTTCATCATTTCCATCATTGTACAACTCCATCATTTTGTTGCAGCTGGCGCAGAACGGTACGTATAATTACGTAAATCAGTCTTACCAAACTCAAATTTCCGTTGCACTATGATCGTACAACCAAACGCACTTAC
>CAJVPK010001160.1:0-14481 GCA_910592015.1 Diversispora eburnea
TTATTATTATTATTATTATTATTATTATTATTATTATTATTATTATTATTATTATTATTATTATTATTATTATTTTAGTCCAAACAAAATTAATTAAATTAAATATATTCCTTGAATATATTTCTTGGATATATTTTTTTTATTTTAAATATATTTTGATTGGAACAAAAATAAAATGAATAAATATAAATATATATATATATATTATTTTTTGCATGGTTTTACAAACAATAATAATTTTCGTAGACTAAAACCTTTTTCTATTAGGATACTTGCATCGTACAAGATAAAAATGGAGGCAAAATCGTATATATCTTTTTACAATATTATAAGGTAAAATTTAATATATATATATATAAATAATGATTATAACGATTATAAGGGAATAATAATTGTAATGATAATGAATAAATCTTTTTTGAATATTTTTTTTTTTTTTTAATAGAATGGGAACCTTCAAGATGCCATAAATAATCATTTATCAAATGGTACTCGTTTTTCGGAAGAAGAGATTCTAAAAATTTTTCGTGGAACTTGTTACGCTGTTCGAGCCCTCCATACTTATAGATTTCCTTGTGTTCCAACTCGATCCGAAAATAATAATAATAATAATACCCGAAATCGAAATAATAATAATAATAATAATAAAGAAAATAATATAGAGAATGATATACTTAGTCGAATACCATATGAAGAAGGTCCTCAAACCGATGATGATGATGTTGTGCCATTTGCACATAGAGATATTAAACCTGGGTATTTATTTTAACATTTACATATTTTATTTATATATTTTACCAATATTTAAAATATTTACATATTTTTTTTTTTTTTATCAAATTTATTTAATTTATTTGTACATACATATATAAAGTAATATCCTCTTATCGGATGATATGCAAACTCCCATTTTGATGGATTTTGGTTCATTAATTAGAGCCCGAATAAAAATTCACAATCGTAATTCAGCTTTAATGCAACAAGATTTAGCTGAATCAAATTCTACTATGCCTTATCGTGCTCCAGAATTATTTGATGTTAAGACCAATACCGATTTGACTGAAAAAGTTGATATTTGGGTAAATACCTTTTTATTATTTATTCCCAATTTAATCAATATTTTATTATTATTTTTTATTTTATTATTATTATTTATTTTATTTTATTATTTATTTTTATTTTATTTTTATCTTACGATTCTATTTATTCCTTTGTTTCTATTAATCATTATTATTATTATTTAGTCACTGGGATGCACACTTTACGCCATGGCTTATGGAGTTTCACCTTTTGAACATAGTATTAATGAACAAGGCGGGTCAATAAAGTTAGCGGTTCTCAATAATCAATTTAAATTTCCTGAAAATGATACTTATTCTCAAGATTTTAGAGATTTAGTTAGTTTCATATTAAAAGTTGATCCTAAAGAAAGACCTGATATTCATAAGGTTAGATATTTCTTAAATTTTTAATATTAATTGTTAATTATAATTTTACTAAATTTATTATTATTATAATTTTACTAAAATTTATTATTTTTTTTTTTTTTGTTCATGTCATTACAGGTGATTGAAAGAGTTGATATACTTATAGAACAATTAAATCAGTAGATTCATAGTAAAATAGAAATTACAAAAATAATGTGAATTATTAGAGAATTGTAGAGAATTATACTTTATTTACTTTATTTCCATCAATCATCATCATCATCATTATATTCTTGTTACATTCTTTTTTTATATTGTTATTATAATATTGGGTGTATTATTATAATTTCTTTTATTACTTGATATTATTCTTTATTATTTTATTATTACTTGGTATTATTACTTTTATCATATTGTGATATTATTATTAATTATTCTATCACAATTTTATTAACCAAATTCATTTCATTGTTTTATTATTATTATTATCTTAAACATATGAAATAAAATTTATAATTGAAAAAAAAAAATACTTTAATTAATTGATTGATTGATTGAATTTTTTTTTTTTACATAAAAATTTTATCTATATTTTACAAGTTGAGATCGACACGACTAATATAATGTGTGTATTAAGAATTGAGGTAATTACTATTAAATAAAATAATATTACATAACTATAATAATTTTAATGATTATATTCACTTATATATATTTATATTATTTATATTATTTATATAGATTTATATATATATCAAAGTATAATAAGTATAATTTATAGTATAATTTATAATAATAATATATTATATATTTTTTAAACAAATAATAACTTTTATCAAAAAAAAATAATATTTATACTGTATATTAAATTTCAAAACTGATAAAATACTAATTTTTTTTTTTCCACTCCACATTAACTAAAATAATTAATGAATATATATAAATATATATATATATTTTTTCTATTTGTTCCTTGAATAATAAAAATAAAAATAAAGAAACATAAAAATATAAAAATAAAATATTAAAGTAACCGTTTGACCAAAATTCTTTTCTTTTTTTTTGTATAATATAACAAACTCTATCGAATAAAAAAAAGAAAGAAAGAAATTTAGTCAAACTTTTACAATTCCTAAAAAGTAATAATTGAAATAATAAGTGAAATAAGTGAATAATAATAAATTGATTATTCATAATTAAAATCCAAAGATTTTCATTTTTTTTTGTCATTTTATATTATAAAAGAATAAAATATTATATATAAATTTTGTAATTAAGTTTTAAAGTTGGAATCTTTTCAAATTCAGATGTCTTTTTTTTTTTTCTTTTTTTTCAAATATTTTAATATTTTTCATTTTTCAAATATTTTAATATTTCTTTTTTTTCAAATAAACCCAAATAAAGTTTTTTTTTTTTGTTTTTACCGGGCATATGGATGGTAGTTATGTTGTCCTCGAACCTGGTGACTACTATATAAAGCGCTTCCAGTTCCACTTGTATTCATTGAATTAGAATAAGATCGAGTGGGTCCACTACGTGAACTACCACCACCACGACCATATAAGGGAGGAGGATGATGATGGTGATGATCCCTACTACCGTAACCGCCCTCATCGCGACTAGGAGAATGACGATATCCGCCACCTATGCGACTACTGGAACTTGGACCACCTAATGCGGATGCGCCTCCAGTAGATGATGGACCACCAGATCCATAACCACCGTCTCTTCCACCATACCATTGACCGTATGATCCTCCGCGACTAGATCCGTAGCTACTTCCGTATTGTGCGTTGTATCCTCCGTATCTAAAAAGAATTTATATATTTAAAAATAAATTATATTTATTATTATATAAAAATAAAATCATATAATATCTTTATTATTTAAAAAATAATTAAATATATTCACCTTGAAGAATAATAAGCATGCGTCATCGCATTGTATTGAGCGTACCCACTGGTGTAACTATTTGGATAGTTGTAACCGGAATATTGACTACCGTATCCGCCGTAACTAGAATATGAACTAGGGTTATAATTTCCAATGCTTGAATATCCGGTGTTTCTATCTTTGCTACTACTACGACTACTACGACTACTACGACGACTACTACTACCGGAAATCGCGTAAGGCCCGTACCTGCTATTAGCTGAACCCGCCGGTGATGATAACATTCCAGGTGCTGCATTTGCTGAAGAGGATGATCCGTATCCTTGTCCGTAAATTGATTGTGCTCTTGAGGATTTATGTTTAGGCATCGCACGTTTCACTTCAATCTACGTATTAATTAATTTATATATATATGTGTGTGTGTGTGCATGCGTGATATAAAATATTTAAAAAATTTACTTGTTTATTATTAAATTCCAAATCATTTCGATTCATAGCTTTTTCAACCGGCTCGGATGAATCGAAAGTAATGAAACCAAAACCACGAGGTCTTCCGGAATCTCGATCAACCATTAATGTGGCATCTATTACATGCCCAAATTGAGAGAAGTATTCTTTAAATTCTTCTTCCGTAACTTCAGGAGCGATGCCACCGACAAAGATTTTTTCAGTCTTTTCTTGTTCTTCACGAGGAATGGCTCGTTTAGGATCAATCTATATTTTTAATTTAATTTAATATAATATAATTTTGTAATAAAATTTTTTGTATGACATTTTATAACATTGAGAAAATGTAATATATATATATATATATATATATACATATCTATGTATGTATATATGTATATATGTATATGTATATATCGTAATTAATCAAATCGGGAAATTTGTCAACGTAATTCAATTTTAATACGATATATATAGATATATATATATACACGATATGTTTATCACTTACAATTTTACCATCCAAGTGATGCTCCTTTACCAAAACGGTATTAACGACGGATGAATCTACAAAAGTTAAAAAACCAAACCCACGAGATCTTGAAGTATTTGGATCTCTCATGACTATACAATCCGTAACTTCACCGAATTGTGAAAAGTAAACTTTAAGGCTTTCTATATAATAAAGAATATATATATATATATTTCGTTTGTAAATCGATGAATAAACAAGAAAGAAGAACAGAGAAGAACAATGAATAATCAGAGAAATTAACGATGAATAAACAAATAGTAAACAAAGAATAACAAAAAAACGAACAGAGAATAATAAAAAAAAATAAATAAAATAACAAAAAATAGCAGAGATAATATAAATAATATCTCTCGTGTATATAAACTCTTTAAATAAGATTTTGTTGCCATCCAAATAATATTTTGAACATCTCATTAGAAAGTTTTATAAATGCGCAAATGAAAAATCTTTTTTTTTAAGACATCCTTTCTCTCTTTAATATATTCTCTTTAATTATAATATTTTTGATGCCTCTTTTTTTTTAAAAAAAAAAAAAAAAAGGTACAATAAAAATTTCAAGAAGCAGCTATCTTCTATAAATATTATATATTATATATAGAGAGAGAGAGAGATAACACCAAACAAAGTAATAATAATAATAACGTAATTTACAATAAAAAGCTATGTTATGACTAAAACACACTCTTACCATCTGTTGTTTCCCAATTAAGACCTCCTATGAACATCTTTCTACAGTATTCAATGTGTAACGATTATGGTAAAGGAATACAGAAGATAGATGTATTCGATTTATATATATATATAGTATAGTATAGTATAGTAGTAAATTTTAAAATAATAATTGGGTGTAAAGGGAATTTTAAAGAAAAGAGGAGAAACCTAATTAGTTTTATTTTACTGCGATACTAAAGAAAGAAAACTTAAACCTAACCCTGAAAATACTCTGTTTGTTTGTTTTTTTTAAAAAAAAAAAATTATAAAACTCTTTTGTTCTCCCTCTCCCTCTCTCTTTTTCTATTAATACATTTACGTAATTTGATATTTTTGATTTTGTATCTCAAAAATTACTTTTATTACTAAAATGTCCAAAATTCATCTTCTGCTAATAAATAATATCCTTTTATTTTTAAATCTATAATAAATAAAATATGACTATTAGAATTTTTTTTTTTTCTCTCTCGATAATTCTTTTCGCTTCTTATTCTTCTTCCAAAAACGGTTTAGAGGAGGTCATCGTGACGGTTAAGTTCCTGGATCAAGGGGGAAGAACAGGAATGTGTCTGTCTCCCAGAAGAAAAAAGAAAAAAAAAAGAAGGAACTTGGCCGCGGTGGACAATATATATAGATATACATACAAACATATAAAGCAAACACAAATAATTTCCAAAAAGGAGAGAAGCAGAGTAGGTAGAACAAAAGAGAAACAAGAGATAAAAAATACTTCACCCTTCTTCATGCTTATGATTACTAAGAGTCGTGGAGACATTAGCAATTTCTTCTTTTTTAATCATTATATCATTTTTATCAGAATCTTGTCCTGATCGACCATCCTGTTTAGATTCAGATGACTGGTGTGATGAAGCGCTCTCAGCTGCCATTTCAACAGTTTGTGTATGTTGCTAAGTTTAATTATTTTTTTCGTTTATGAAACTTTTTTTGATTAGTGTACGAAAAAAAAAAAAAGGAACAAAAAAAAAAAGTTTCTAAAACGTTTTTTGAAAGAGTAAATTCTAATAACACTAATACTAACTAACACTAACTACAATTTATTGACCTGTTACTGGTTTAATACTGTGTATAAAAAAATTTTTACTGTAACTAGTAACTAGTGCAATATTTGTAACAGATCACATGCGATACACACGTATAATTTAGGGTAAATCTTAAACTGTGCATAGAGGGGATCCAGATTTCTTGGGTTAAAGTTAGGGGTATTGTATTTATCACCGGGTGTTACGCCTTTCGAATACATGCGGAAATCATATTTGTCACCTAAACAAAGTTTCATTTTTAAATGTATTTAAAAACTGATAGTAAAAAAATCATATTTGTAAAATAATATTTATTCTGCTATTGAATTCCATAGTATTATCATTATTCAAATTGTTATTTTTTAAATAAATTCGTATAATAATAATTACTACACTCACATATTAACTCTAAAACATGTAACTGTTGAATAATAATCTACAATTTATCCAAAAATTTCATACCCAATTCTTTTGCAAGATCAAACAGATCCTTAGATGTATGCCACTGTCAAAGAATTGGACACAAATATGAACATTGTTTTTGTAGTTTAATAAGTCTTATAAATATATCCTGATCCAAAATATTTATCTTCATTTTAAATCTAAATCTCCTATTTTTATTGATTGAAAATTTCTTCATCTAAGTTAAGAATTCCCAATATTATTATATTTGATGGATCTCCCAAATAATCATCAAACATGTTCCACATATTTTTTATTGAATTATTTATACTTAAAAATCCTGCCAGAGAAGTAATTTTGTTTTCATCTTCTGAATTTTCATTGGTATAAATTATTGTGAGTAGTATCAAATATATTACCAAATTTAAAAGTTCGCTCCTTATAATCAATATTATCAATAATACCAAGATTCCAAATATTTTGAACCTTTCTGTTGGATTAATTTTTGTCATTTGCTCATGTCGCCAATAACATTTAAAATTGATAACAATCTCCGAAATTATGAAATTAATCAAGGTTTTCGACGCAAACTAACCATTTACTTGATTAAATCAAATATTAAAAGATGGAAATACTATATTAACTATTATTGAAAAAAATAAATATAATTTTGAAAATATGTTCGTAATTAAGAGTTTGTTTGGTAAAAAAAAAAAATTCAATAAGAGAAAGAGCACTAAAAGAAATAATAAAGAATAAATATAAGAATAATTAAAGAATATGTATAAAATAAAATAAAAAATTTATATTGGACGCGCATTTAATTTTAATTTCCATTACGTAATAATCTTGTGATTAATGTCTCGCAAAATTTTCGAGTTTAAAAGAGTTCAATGGAATTCAATTTTAAGTTTAAAAAATGTCACTCCTTCAATTTGTTCCATTTTCTTCAGCTGTTGAAGCACCTTTCTGGCACACCTTATCTTCACGTAAAATTGATTTATATAAATTAGACGATGCTCCGCAGGAAATCGTAGGATATTACTCTACCGGTCACACTTTGCTTTCACAAGATTCCGCTGAAACTAATATCACTATGCCAGCACGTTTGTGTCTCGGAACAGGGGCTTTTGATAACATCAATAATTCGCGGTGAGCGTACTTTTCAAATACGCGAACTATTGACTCGTTCGTTTAACGAGCATACTATGTGCTTAATCCTATTATTATTATTATTACTACTATTATTATTATTATTATTATCCTTGTAGCCTACCGCCATTATCATATCATTCGATCGGTATGATTAAAAATACTAACACAATCGAAGAATTCAAACAGCTTGATAAGAATGCTTTATTTAAAGAAACCACTAAGCAAGTAAGAAATTCGATTAGATTTAAAACAATTATAATATTTTTTTCTATTTTAGTGCAAATAACTCTAATGTTTCAATTTTGTAGATTGTGAACGATATTGTATCTGGTGCCGCTGTAAAAGATCCTTATCTTCTTACGCGATTTGTTCTTATTACTTTTGCTGATTTGAAAAAATACAAATATCATTATTGGTTCGGTTTCCCTGCTTTGCTCACAGAGCCACCGTGGGATATTGAAAATAATGAAGTCAAAGGTATTACTGACGTATGGAATGAAGATGAGGTTAGCTATTCTTAAAATGTAGATTTTCTAATATAATAATAAATGAATCTTGTTTGATATAAGAAATATTAATAATATTAATTTTTTTTTTTTTTATTTTATTTTATTTGAACAATCGACTTGTTTTGAATAGATAAAAACATTAAGGATAAATTATGAATTATTCAGACAAGAACATCCCAGCACATGTACAGGATTTTTCCTTGTTAAACAATTTGAAAAGGAAATTAAAATTAGTAATTTATCTGAATGGGATAAATTTTTTGAAAACTGTAACGATGAAGAGGTAATTGAATTAACTTCTTCAGCCTAAAGTTATGTTTAATTGGATAAATATATGAATTCCATACGTATAAAGCGAATGATAGGATTTGCTGATCCTTCGAGCTTACCTAACAACCCTGGTTGGCCTCTACGAAATTTTTTGGCGTTAGTACAAAATCGTTGGAATATATGTAAAATTAAAGTGTTATGTTATAAAGAGATTCCTGGTAAAAAAGATATTTCACAAAGTCGCATTTTAACTGTAAATACACAAAATGTGGTAAAAATAACAGGTAATCATAAATTATTTTTAAAACATTATTTAATATCAGAAATTAATACCATTTTAAATTTTTTGTTTCAAAGATGAAAATCCGAAATCTGTTGGTTGGGAAAAAAATGTACAAGGAAAACTTGGACCCCGTATAGCTGATCTTTCTGATCTTATGGATCCAAAAAAGTATGTTGACTACTTTTAAGCGTGATTAAATTTAAATTTAAATATTTGAACTTTTTAACATTTTTTATCTTAATCATATAGGTTAGCCGACACATCTGTGGATTTAAATTTAAAATTAATGCGATGGAGAATTGTTCCAGATTTAAAATTAGAAAAAATCAGAGATACAAAGTGTCTTTTACTTGGTGCTGGCACTCTTGGTTGTTATGTGGCTAGATGTTTATTGGTGAGATCATGTTGAATAAAACTCAATTTCTTGTAACAAACAGTCATTAATTATTATATGCTACTTTATCAAGGGATGGGGTGTTCGTCATATTACCTTTGTCGATAATGCACGTGTCTCTTTCTCCAATCCTGTTCGGCAACCACTGTTCTTTTTTGATGACTGTTTAGAAGGTGGAAAGCCCAAAGCACATACGGCAGCTGAAAATTTAAAAAAAGTCTATCCTAGTGTTGTATGTATAAATAATGATTGTATAGATGTTATTAACTATAAGGATCCCATTTAAACCTATTCTTTATTTTATTGTGTAGATAAGTGAAGGATATGAGTTAAGCATCCCTATGCCAGGTCATCCAATCTCTTCAGAGACTAAAACTCAAAGTGACGTCGATCAACTTTACCAACTCATTGAATCACATGATGTTATATTTTTATTAATGGATAGTAGGGAGAGTCGATGGTTACCGACATTACTAGGCACCATTATGCATAAGGTTCACAAAAAAAAAAAATCTTTGAATGAAATTAATAATTATTTTTATTTATTTTTATTTTAATAGATTTATCCTTTTGTATTTTATAGCTAGTAATAAACATTGCACTAGGTTTTGATACTTACGTTGTAATGAGGCATGGTGTAAAAGATGAAGATTGCCAAACAACGGATTCACCTGATGCAAACATTCCATTAGTGAAAAGGCTTGGATGTTATTTCTGCAACGATGTCATTGCACCAACTGATTCCCTTAAAGATCGTACACTTGATCAACAATGTACAGTGACAAGACCTGGATTGTCAGCTATTGCTTCTGCACTTGGTGTCGAATTAATGGTTTCTATTTTGCATCATGATAAGGGGTATTTATTTATTTCCATAAAATGTGAAATTAATTGAATTGATAATTTTAAACACAAATTCATTAACTAAAAAATTATTGTTACCAGTCCTGCTGCTCCCGCTGATACAAAAACTGAACCATCCAACTCTTCGGAATTTAAATCTTCACCACTTGGAATCATACCACACCAAATGCGTGGATTTTTGTCAAATTTCAATAATATGATTATAGTTGGACAAGCATATGATAGATGCACAGCCTGTTCAGATTTTGTGATTAATGAATATAAAACTAATGGCTTTGAATTTTTGAAACAAGTTTTTAATTCATCAAGTTATTTAGAAGATGTAACTGGATTAACAAAATTGCATCAAGAAAGTGAAGATCTTGACGATTTCGATTGGGATGATGAATAAACCGATATTTAAAACTTCCATCCCTTATTTCTCTTAACGTTATTCAAAATTAAGCATATGTATCATTTAATTTTTATTATTAATATTGTAATTTTGTAATAAATACAAACTTTCATATCACTGCCCTTAAATATAAATGATTCGTAGCACATATAATGAATTATGAATTGGTAATAACGATAAGGAGAAAATTGAAAAAAGGAATTTATAATATTTATAATTGCTTTGGTGATTCTTTAAAACCTTTTGTAGCATATAATCATTTAAATCTGAATTCGTTTATTCGTTTTCACAATGAATAAAACAAAAAAAATAAATAAATTGCAAATTCTTACGCAAATACTTGATAAATCATGTATAAGTCTCATAATGTATATTGGGCCTATTATTTACTGATTATAGAGAGCAATATGTTTTTTTTTGTTTAATCTGAATCAACAAAAACTTGAATTAGCTTACATGATTTTAAATACAATTTTCACCAAATTTGATTATCTATTGCATACAGTGCAGAACCTCTATAATAGGAACTTAGAAAATCTTAAATAAAATTTAATCCAATGCTCAGATTTCTTTTATGTTATCCCTTAAATGGTAAATCATGTGAATTGCGGCAAATTTATTAGTAACTTATTATGTCACTACCATTTAAGGGATAGTATTTGAATATATGCATTTAAATAAAAATGTTACATTCTCCCTTCTTAAAATTCAATGTCCATGTTGATTTTCAAATTCATTAAATAATTTTGTTGCATTTATTAAATTTTTCTTGGGTTTTCAAGTTGTATCATGTAATGGGTAACCTTTCCATTTAATTAAATAAAATGGTTTTTGTCAAATCATCTTTTTATTTAAAATATTTTCAACTTTGTATTCCTCTTCCTGAGTTTTAGAAATTACTTTTGGTTGTGATAAAATTTTGTAATTAAATTTGTTAGGATTATCTTCATATGGTTTTAACATTGACACATGGAATACAGGATATGTTTTTAAGGTAGGAGGTAATTTTAACTTGTATGCAGTTGGTAAAATGATTTGTTTAATTATATAAGGTCCTATATATTTAAGAAAAAGTTTCTTAATTGGATGGTTGGATTAGATAAATAGTATTTACCATTACTTTATCACCTTTTTTGAAAATTAATTCAGTGGAAATAATATAATTATATTATTTCCACTTAGTTTAAGTTATATACGCAATATTACCATGAGTTTCTTCCATTTTAATAATTTTTTTTTATTATTTTGTTTTATTTCTTATTTGTTATTTATTTTATTAGTATAATTATTTAATATATTTTATTAGTTATAATTAGTATTTATTAGTGTAATACAAATTGGCACAATTACTAATCAAGATTTTAACCAACTTACTGATCAACTTACTAGTCAAATCAAATATTATAAAAAGAATAAGTTTTCTCTCCACCCCAAGTTAGATTCAATTAGTTTTGAATAAAATTCGAATAGTTCTAAATAGTAAAATTTAGAAAGTAATCTCAAATTGAATTAATATTTTAATAATTCTAAAGTAACTAGATTATTATTTTCTTCATAATAAACTTATATTCTTTATATTAAAACTCTATTACTTTTCTATTAATTTATATTCTTCAAATATAAATTCTAAATCATAAAATTTTGTTATTATTTTATAAACTATTGATAAACATAATTACCTTTTTGTCTTAATTTCTTAAACTGACTTTTAAAATTTAACCATTAATCAATAATTTAATTCCCATTATCATAAATTCTTAAGTCTTTTGATTAGTTTTTAGTATTAACTTAAAATAATTCTTTTATTCTTTTATTATCTTCTTCAATTCATAAACTAAAGTAACTGTTTACAAGTTACTAGTTGTAAATTACCTTTTGAAAAATAAAATTAGTTCAAAAGGTTGACTAGTAACAATGGCCTATATTATAATTTTGGCTATACTCAAAAGTGGTGTATTTTATAGATTTGGTCACATGGGTATATAATCAATTATCACATTGATATGTGTTTATATTATATTTTTAGTTACACTCAAACTACCATATATTAAATTAATGATCTGATAGATTTCTGTCATTACCTGGTAGATATATGTACCACCTCCAAAAAATATCACTAGAACTAGTTACGGGTGAATTTCACATCTTAACTGTGTTCATATATATGATTTCTTATTCCTTACTTATGATCATTATAAGGATAAAAAATAGATAACAGTATTAAATATAGTGAATTGTGCATCAAGATATAAGATCTCAGTTCCTCTCACATCAAAAAAAAGTTCAGAAGTTGTCAAAGCATTCAGGAAAATTTATGATAATCTGAAAAATCCGTTAACCTGGTCTAAATTACTACTTGTTAATGGCAGGGGTGAATATAAAGATAAAACGAACTGAATAATACAAGAATACAATATAGTAATTTGAGTAATTAGTATGTATAATCATCGAGAACTCGCAATTGTAAACAGATTCTGTAAAACCCTTGTGGAGATGCTTTATAAAATTCAATACAGTGTCAACCAAATAGATTCTAAATCTTGGCTGATAAGAGTGTGGGTTAAGTATCTTCCTCAAGTGATTGATTACCTAAATAATTATTCAACTTGTCTGATCTGAGCTCCAGGTTCTTCAAAATGGAAATTGGTACCTGCAAAGATGATCATGTTAGAAAAGGTCAAATTTAAATTAGCAATAAAATTAAAGTGCCAAATTGGAAAAAAAGAGAAGAATAGGTTAAAGAAAGGTGATACAGTTCATTATTTGTTAGCTAATAGAGAATAGAAAGGATCACTAGACATGAAACAAAAAAGGGTTACAAATCTCACATTCAGTTCGAGTCTTCATAAAATTTGCAAAATCGTAGTATTTAAAAATAAACCTATATTATATTATCTTGAAAGTGATAACGATAAATATCTTCCGAAAAGTATATTTGTGAGAGAAAAGCTCATGCACGTATTTTTTGAAAAAATCGAATATCCACCTCAGAGCATACTGGAAGAAAATACTTACTCCAAATCAATTAATTTTATTTGTGTTATTAATAAAATGACTAAAGCTCAGGCTTATACTAAGAAGCATGGTGAAAAATGTCATGGCATAATTTAGTGGATAAATGGTTTAAATATATATCTCTGATCATGTGAGAATAGACTCCGTCAATTCAAATATCCATTGGAAATATTAGAGCAGAAATTTGAGTAGTGCCCACTTTGTTTTTACAGGAAAGAAGAACGTTTTGCAAGATATATTTTTGAGGATTTATTGAACAAGAAATTTTTGTCATATGCATCAAAATTTTTAGATAAATTAAGACTCGATGGATATAATGAAAAATTAAAACTGACTTTTAAATTTCAAGAATTTCAACATTTTACTCTTAATGATTTATATCACCAGATGAATCGTGAGGGTGATTTAAAAATTCAAAAATGACGAGATTAAAAAAACGGGATATATGTGTTCAAGAAGATATAGATCTTATTGAAATTACATATGATTCAGATTTACTTCCCTATATCAAAAGTAAATTGCAAGAGAGAGATTATTTATCACATAAAGAATAAATTTATAAGATAACTACCAATGTTATATAATAAATTACATCCACTTACCTTGTCTAAATTATTAATCAAAATTTCTTGTATTTAGCTGAAAAAAAAATACTATACCTAACCTTCATCAGGAAATTTTTAAAGACAAAATATTTCAAAAATTTTTGCCTCATTAAATTTTCAAAATTATATGACACCTTCATAAATCTCTAAAATTTTTTGTTTCATTTATTTTCGAAAATTTTTACATATATTTTTGTAAATCTCCATTTATTTTCGAAAATTTGTGCATATATTTTCGTAAATTTCTATTTATTTTCATAGATATTCGCGAAATTATTATAACGGTATATTTGAGATTTACATACGAAACATTTTAATATTTTACAGATTTTTCTGAAACTAAATAATTAATTGCAAAAATAAAATGCATATTGTAATGATATTATTATTGAATGTTAATTGTTTAATAATTTTATTAATTTAATAAATTTTCAGAATATTCTATTACATAAATGTTCAAAATATTCTATATAATTAATAAATTTTCAGAATATTCTATTATATAAATTTTCAGAATATTCTATATAATTGTATACA
>CAJVPK010001161.1:0-14478 GCA_910592015.1 Diversispora eburnea
AATAATGTGAATAATGTGAATAATGTGAATAATGTGAATAATGTGAATAATGTGAATAATGTGAATAATGTGAATAAAAGAAGAACGAAAATTGTTTAGAATGTTAAAATTAGACATAAAATTCATGAAATCTATAAAGAAAACAAACCTTTGGCCCACAGCAATTGATTTCCCACATCAAAATTAAATATTAAACTTAAAGCCACCAAAAGATTATAAGCTGCTAATCTTAAATTTGGATCTTCACTCATTATGTTCAATAGTGCCATATTTAATAATGTTCCAGGCACATCATTGGGTCGTATTACTCGTTCCGTGATTTGCGTAGGTTTGGCTATTTGATACCTAGTTTTGGATGCACGGATTGTCTAATAAATATAATAAATATGAAAGAAATAAGTAATTGTCTCAAAAGTTATTTATTATAATAATGATTAGTATATTTACTTGTATAATTGATTCTTTCTTCGAACTTGTGAACGAAAATGATGGTCTTCCGTGATCTTGTTTAATGATAAATTCATTATCATCATTTCTATGAGATGACAAATTAACATCTTCAATTTCTGATATATGATAAACATCATTTAAATGACAGTTTAATCCATTAAAGATATCTTGTTTTCTTGTCTAATGAGAACATAAATTTCAAGATAAATTAGATAAATTTAAAAAATTTATAATATATATGAATTAAAATTATGGTTATATAAATTATAATTACCGTTATAACTTGAATGGTTTCATGACTAATTTTTAAGGTGACCGGAATTGGCATTCGATAATGTGATATTTTAGTTACTTGTGAATAAGAGACAGATTGCTCAGTATCAAGTGCCACTAAAAATTCAAATAGAGATCAATGTTATTAAAATAATGCTTAAATAGTTACAACTTTTTTTTTTTTAAAAAAAAAAAAAAATTTCGAATTAAAACTTACTGGTTTTTTTTGGTAACCTTAATTCGGATGATGAAATGAATTCATATAATTCATTCAAATTATAAAAGAAATATGTTTTCTTTGCAATCTTGTTGGGTAAAGGTCGTCCCAATTTTTTAACAAATTTTTTAAATGCAGTATTGGCATTATAAAAATATAATGCTGCTAAATTATCAACTGCATCAAATGGTAATATTTGTAAAAATTGTTGAACCCATTGTGCTTGTATTTCATTAGTCTGACTAAATTGAGTTAGATCCACCAATAATTCAAATGGTTTACCCATATATGGTTCTATTGTCTATTTAAATTATTTAAATTATTAAAAATTATAACTTGCGTTAATCGTTTAATCGTTTAATCGTTTTTGGTCAATCATCAAAAATAATGAATCAAATCTTACATGAAGAACGTGATACATCAAAAGTTCCATATCAGTGGAATCTGCCTCAAGACGTCGTAGTATTGCATAAAATACTGGTCGTTTCTCTTTTGAAACACCGGATTCATAAAAAACTCCCTTCGATGTGATAAATTCCGCATTACGAGTCGAATTTCTTCGCATAAATTCAATAAACATATGATGATTCGTTTTAGAATGATAATTACTAGTCATTGAAAAATGTTTCTTTTGGGTTTCTGTAGGTGGTCCCAGTTGTGCTAATAAAGTAGATATTTTATCCCATGCTTTCTTATCATGAGTTTGATCAGATGCTACATTTCCTGATATAGAAGGATTTAATGATTTCACTCGTCTAAACTGTAAATCTTTAGCCATTTTTTCTTGATTCTCTATGAGGTGTTTGTGAAGTGTTTTTCGTTCAGAATCATCCAATCTACGAATGGATGGTTGTTCGAATGAATTTATATCTGCAAATTGCGGTAGATTTGGCAATTTCTACAAAAAAAAAAAATTATAAGAATATATACGTAAATTAAATACCTAAAAAAATTTTAACTAAAAAAAGTTGGAATTTAAAAAACTTACAGAAATCTCTTCTAAAAATGTCGTAATTTTAACAATATTAGAATTTAAGAATTCATTTAACGTATTCATATACGGTTCTTTCGCACCAAATAAGACGTTATTCGCCAAATTTTGTATAACTTTTGTTATCAATAATAAGGCTCGTTTAATTTTTGTGTTTACAATCGGTTTACAAAGGTTTTCATTGTCTGGAGCTACTATTGCAGGATTAAAGAATCGTAAGAAAATGAAAGCTCCAACTGTAGTGGATTTTGCTCGTGGATATTTTTCTTCTACAGAACTACCGATGTAATGACAAACACGTCGGAATAGACTATAAATAAATAACAAGAGATTTGTTTAGTTGTTATTCTCAAAAAGAAAAAAAAAAAAGAAAAAAAAAGAATTATAAAAAGTTATTAAATGAATATGTATATATATGTATATACACTGTGATATTACATAGGCATATTCCTTCCTGAAGAACAGATTCCGTCAAGAAATGCTTGTGCTGTGTTCTTTAAGTTCATAAAGTTCCTTTCAATGTCATCCCCTGGCTCAAGATTGTCAGGATTTAATTCACAACTGAAATCGTCTGATTTTTGTAAAAGATTTTGAACGAGAGGTTGCAAAGTGTCACGTAAATATTCAGCACCATGTGTCTTGCCAAATGCTGCTAACATTCGAGTAGCCATACAGTTTCTTCGGAATAAAGTTGCTTCAGATTCTATTTAAATATTAATATATATATATATATATATATATTGATATACTTAATCATATAATAATAATAAAAATAAAATAACAAATAAAATAACAAATAAAATAACAAATCAATAGAATAATAACATACCAGTACTTTGTACTTCTTTTTCAATAATGGCTTTCAATAATGGCATTGCTTTATTGCGAGAATCAAATACTGCCAATAACATTCTTGCCACCTCATCAATACCGGATACTGGACATACTTTGCATAATGAAAGTGCTACATTAAGATCAGATTCTGTCACGAGCTAATATTAGAATTTTTAAAAGACAATAATTATTAATGATTAATTATTATAAAAGATAATTTAAGATGAAATATATATATATATATATAGAAAAAAAAAACTATACCTCGACCAACTTATCATAACGATCATTCATCGCATTTTCAGCCAATCCTTCAAATTCGGTACCTTGATTTAAGATATTTGTAAGTACTTGCATAAATGCAGTTCGTGTCTTGCTATCCTCATGATATCCCATAGATAACGAATATTTTAATCCCGATTCAACGTTAGCACTCAAAAGATTACTCAATGCCAATATTGTGTAATCTTTTAATGGACCCAAATCTTTAACGTATTCTCTTGACTACAAAAAAAAATTTTTTTGCGAAAACACGTGAATATGATTGTTAATAAATTAAAGTATATTAAAGTTATGTCAAGATTTTTTAAAATACCTTTGATAACAACATTTGTAAATCTTGATTATTTTTTGCAGAATGTGTTCCACTATCAATTGCCTATTGATTTTTAATAATTGATTAATTTTTTTTTTTTAAAAATTCATACGAAACAATTTTTTTTTTTAAATCATAAATATATTTTATGAATATACCTCCAAAATTCGACATCGATTTAACAACTTTATAAAGAAAGAGAAATATTTATAAAATAATCTCGATTTTACTCCACTTAGTTCAGCTTCGTGTACAACATCTGATGGTTGCAATGGTAATTGTGCTAACAAGGACACTGTAGTTTTTAAACATGCTTGATCTAAATCACGGTGTAATCTTTCGCTTCTATTCGATAAATTTTCGGAATTTCCTTGAGCATCAGTTTTCTATGAGTTAAATGGTATTTTATAAGAATTACTTAATTTTTCTTTTTTTTTTTTAAAAAAAAAAAAAAATAATAATAATAATTTACAAAACTTATTATAATCTTATATAACATTTCAAATTTACCATAGTGAAATCAGAAGTCCACTCAATAAATATTTCTAATAATCGGTTTCGTAATATAATCTCCTGTCGAAGTGTAACATGTTCTTTCTTTAACGTTAATATTTCAACTAACTGACACATCTTTTTCTTAATTATTAAAGCTGAATAACCAGTGCCCAATCGATTTAAATATCTCGCAAATGACAAAACTAAACCACCCAAATCTACTGTATATAAATTTTCTGATAATTCTTGAATTCGTTCCAATATTAATTTTAATACACTTATCGCTTGTTCCACGAATAATGTGTAACGTTCTGTGGGATTCGCTTCACCATCTGTATCAAAAAATCTGGCGACTATGGATTCCAAATTTCGGAATAAAAGGACATATAATCTGGGACTCAATTCTGTTCCTAAAGTTTCTCGTACACTTTCGCGTACATAGATTGAATCGCAAACTAATAAATCTACCATATCCGTGACATATTTTTCTACCAAAGCATGACAATTCGATCCAATTTCACCATTAAAATATACAGACTCAATTATACGTTCATTATTTTGATTATTATTTAGAATACTTATTTGTTTTTCATTTATACAACATCCTCCAAGCGACGAAAGAAATCCTGTGTAATTATGCCATTCTGTCTGTTGAGACTATTGTGAAAATTTCATAAGAGAAAAAAAATCAGAAGACTAAAATTTTTAAAAAAATTTTTGACATATAATCTAGACAAAAATAATATATATATATTTTTACCTCAGAAATGGTAACAGCATTAACTCCCGTAACTTTAACTGGGGCGGCGACAGGCCATGGTAATCCTCTTTTTGGTTTACCCTCGAATTCCAATGAAAGTTGATCCTCGGGTAACTTTGTTATTAATGCTGTTAAATGCCTCCAACGTTTATAGGCTTCTTCCCAAGCTGTCACATTACCTTGTGTTGGTATTTTCATACGTCTCAATAGTTTACGAATTCTTTTTTGTTGTGCCATACGACCTATAATATTTTAAAAAATATATATATATATTCATTAATTTTTAAAATATTTCTTATTACACATAAACATAAAAATAATTATATTCTTAAATCTTTACCAGATATAACTTGAGGTTCAGATAATTCGGCATATACATCAATATTTTCAACAATTGATAATGGTGCAGCCTGTACATCCATTACCTCAGGGATTAATTCTGTAGTTAATTGAGCTTCAATACATAAATGTCTAAAACAATTTATAGCCATCGTACATATATCAGTGTCAGGAGAACATAATAGAACTAATAATGTTAATTCTAACACAACATTACATCCCATCCTTTCTCTAATGTTTATTCCAAAATTTGATATGTCCTATCAATAAAAATAATTTATTCATAAGTTAAAAGAGAATTTAATGGAAAAAAATGGAAAATATTTCATTTAAATGTTACCTCATTAGATTTTAAGAATTCGTTTCTTCTTACGAACAATTGTAATAACAAATCTAATAAATATTTTGTCCCTTCCTCCCCTTCTTTGAAATCTAATATTTGTCTCGCGATTGCTACCATTACTTTCGAACTATTATAGAATATAAATTTTAAGAATAATAATATTAATTTTAACTTTAAAATAAATAAATAAATAAATAATGAAGCATTTAAAATGAAATAACTTGAACTCAATTGTCATCGAAAGATTAACATCTCTTATCTAAAAACTGAGAACATTTTTTTTTTATTACCTAAATAACCAAAACCTTTCCATTTTCATTTCTGGTGGTCCCCATTGTTCAATCAAATCCATTTTATGTAATTCCAATAATGTTTCAGCTGCCGTCTTTCGTATAGCACTATTACAATCATTAACACATAATGTCATATCATAGATCACATCATGAATTTCTTCAGGATTCTCATTAGAATCACAATTCTGTTATTTTATAAAAATATAAAATAAATAAAAAATTAATTAATTAATTTACATTACTTTATATTAGTTATATTACGAAACCTTTACCCATACGTACCGTAAGAGCCAAAAAAGGAACTATCTTATACAATTTTAATATATTTAATATTATTTCCATTTTCTCGTTCCTTTCCAATTCGTCATTTTTTTCCCTTGGTAATCGTCTCCTTCGTATATCGGTAGTTTTATCCCTATTCGAAATAAATTGATGAAATAATTTTCGTAATGGGGATGCCAAAATTGGATAAATTAAAGATAGTTGAGGGTTCCAGGGAAATTTAGTCTCCTGTATAAAAATAAAAAAAATTTTGTTTTAACTCATATATATTTTGTAAATTCTCATAAAAAATCAAGATAATAAAAAATAAAATAAAAAATAAAAAAAATAAAAAATAAAAATAAAATAAAAAATAAAAATAAAATAAAAAATAAAAATAAATAAAAAATAAAAATAAAATAAAAAATAAAAATAAAATAAAAAATAAAAATAAAATAAAAATAAAAATAAAATAAAAAATAAGAATAAAATAAAAAATAAAAAATACCTCGGAAGCAATAGCATAACAACTCTTAACCAACACCAATTTAAAGGTGTTAGGAGATGTGTCTGCCAAACACACAGGAATTAATGATCGTAAAATATTTGTATTCAATCTAAATAGAGCTGTTAAACAATCAGTCATTAATCGATGGTCGATTTGTTGTTCATTGAGGAATGGTCGTGATGGATCAAAAAGTCTTTCCTGTAGAACATAAATAATAATTAATTTTAGTCATTATTTTCGTTCACCAATTTGTATGTATGTAATTTACCTGTAAATCATTTTCAATTTCTGGAACAATCATTCTTAATGCTGATGTTTCATTCTTGCTAACATAAGTTGATGCTTTACATATATCCACATAACATACAGCTGCTATATCAGCTAATTTATTACGTTTCAATGAACTCTTTAATGAGTCAAGGAATATAACCTATATAAACAATTATTTTTTGACAAGAATTTATTAAAATAAATGTACAGGCAGACACATACACGACACAGTTACAAAATACTATAAAAAAAAATGTCACTCACTTTCTTATTATTCGTTAGATTAGGAGCCTTTTCGGAGATTGATGCACTAAGCAATATATCTGGGCATAAAATCAATAACATAGTTTGTAATGGCCAAAATACTAATTTTTTTCGATTATTATCAGCCAATCCGAAACATATATCAAACAAAATTTCGGGACCACCTTCTAAACGTCTTTGACTTTGACATAATGTCACGAATTCAGAGGGAAAAACTTCTATCCAATTCCAAATAGCTTTACGTAATACGCCTGCCATTACAATTTGAGCGGATTTTTTGAGATGCATGAAGGAACCGCAAAGTTCTAAATGTAAAAAAAAAAATAATAATAATAATAATAATAAATAATAGAAAAAAATTTGCCATTATTAAATCGTAAGTGAAAATTTTAATCAATTAATTAAAATTTCTTATAAATATTTGAATTTGATTATTTCTTATATATTTATTTAATATCTAAATATTTTTAATTAAAATCATAATAATAATGATGCTAATAAAATGTTTAGTAATAAATAAAAATAATTATATAAATTATACAAATAACCATAGAGTAATTATGTAATAGTAATAATAATAATAATGATAATAATAATAATAATAATAATAATAACCTTGTAAAACCATTGATAATCTTTTAGAATTTAAATCTGAACATTCCAATAATTTCAATTCTGCAGTTTCTGGCCATTCATCATTTGTAGTAGTTAAATATTCAATCTTATTTCTTATCCTGGCAAATACTACATTCCAATTTGAAGCACTAATATAAAATATGACTCTTCCGGCAAGTTTAAATATTTCACATATTATATCAAAAGTGACTGATGAATATTGAATATTTTGATGATGATGATTATTATTATTATTATTATTATGAAGAGGTTGTCCATTGGTTCCTATTCCATTTTGTAAATTTGGATTATTATCTTCATGAGTTGTATATTGATGTAAAAATCGTGATAAAACTTTTAAAACAGATTTCGCCAATTGATCTTCTAAAGGTGGTGGGTCATCCGAAGATTTAAATTGTGCTCCGGAATTATTATAATTATTATTGTTGTTATAATTATTATTATAATTATTATTGTAATTATTATTATTGTAATTATTATTATTTTTATTATTATTATTATTTTCAATATTATTTTCAAAATTATTATTTTGATTATTTTGATTATTTTGAGAAATATTATTAAAGCGATGGGAAGAAGAAGAAGATGATGATGATGATGAAGATGATGGTGATGAATCATGTTCATAATAATTATGTGATGAATTGGTTTCGTTAGGTGAGGGAGTAATGGGGGAAGTGGAAAAATGTATTTCTTTTTGTGTTCCTCGATAATACTTCCAATGATTAATTACACACGCAGACAAAATTTTTAGAACAAATAATTGAGATTGAAGAACATCACAGGGGACAAAATCTTCCAACACCATTGAAGTTGACTAAATAATAATTAAATTCATTAAATTCATTAATATTATGTATATATATATATATATATATATATATAAATAAAATAATATAATATAATATAAAAATATAATAAAAATAAATGAATTAAATAAATACTTGTGATATCGTTTCTAATAATTTTGTTAAAGCTTGTACTATTATACTAAGTTTATATTTTGATAAGTCGACAATGGAGTTTACTGTTTGTAGAATAAGAGGATCTGATTCTAAAGTTTCCAGATTTGTCCCACTTTTGCTTGGTAACTATTTCGAATAAGAATTTAATGAAAATTAATGAAAATGAAAGAATTTGATGATAAAAGATTACAAAGGGGAATAAAATATCATAGAATTCAACATACCTTCGTGCTAATCTTGTGTATCAAAGAATGTATTAATTTTGTGTCACTAGTCATCTCGAATATATTTGTTCAAGAAAATTTTTAGAAAATATATGAAAATGGAAAGAGACTTAAGAAACTTTGAGCAAGGAAATAAAATTCCTGCAAATTCACATAAAAAGTAAAATATTTTTTTTTGTCGAGGAGGGAAATAATAATTTTAAAAAAAAAAAAAAGAGTGAAAAGTCTGCGAATAAAGTATTGTACTACACCGTTTACATTTAATAATAAATTATTTTTAAAGAAAGAGAATCATATAATAATAAATAAGAATAACTTTAATATAATTTTTTATTATGAATAAAAAAAAAAAAAAAAAAAAGTGAAACATAAAAAATGTCAAATACAAGAATACCACATGGTGAGTCCCACAAAGTCCCAAGTAAAAGGATAACCAAAATACTTACCCATTTTACGTAATATTATTTATTCATATTCATTATTAAATTATATAAATTTAAAATTATTAATTAATTATTGAATAATATAATAATGTATTTTATTTTATTTTATAAAAGAATAACATATTGAATATTATTCATATCTTTATTCACAATAATAACCAACTAATGTATTAAAACTTTACGAAATAAAATGAAATAATTGTATTGTTTTTTAAAAATTTTATTGTTTAAATTGTTTGCAGTTTTTATGAAATGTTCATTGTTTAATAAAATTGTATTGTTTTTCATAAAATCAAACAAAAGCTGTCCAAAAAAAGCTAGGAATTATTAATATTCATTAGATATTTTATTAAATAAAAAATAAAATAACCATATTAGTAGAATTTTAAGTGTAACGAATAACTTATTATTGTTTAAAATACTATATTTGGATTTAACAAAGGTAAACGCCGAATATTTAAAAAAAGATTTTAACATCGCCGATGTATGTGGATGTATGCGGATGTATGGGTAGGTAGGTGTATTTTTTATTAAAACAAAAAAGCAAAAAAAAAACAATATACTTACCTTTCTTCTCATTTTTACAGCACTTACATTATCTCTTTGGAATTGGGTTCACATGTTTCACGACGAGAAATGATATATTTACCTCCTTAATTTTTAACAAGAAAAATTTATAAAATGATTTGTCGATTACCAATTATTGTTATAGCGAAACTAATAATGCACTCTGCATTTTTTATTTTTTTATAAATATAAGTTTAGTAAATACTTTATTATTATTATCATATTCTTTTAGCAAAAAACATATTTCATTATCTCACATTCTTAATACAATCTGGCTCAAAACAATATTACTTACCTAAGTAAAAGAAAGATTCGAGAGACATATAAATGATCCTACTCAAATACAAATACATACAAAGCCTTCAGAAATGACCAGCAACCCAAGCAAAAGTATAGAAGAGTCACCAGTGATATCGGCTCAGGACTCAACTGAAAATACAGGAAGCTTCTGGAATGAATATACACGGGGGAATCAAAGAAATGGTGGTTAACTGAAAAGACCACTTTTGCTGCTTCGAATTCAAAACTTGTGGAGTGAATCCTTGAAAAAAAAAAAGGACATAACTCATTGTTCTCGGTTCAGATATCTGAATCAACAATAGCAAAACCGGGTTACAATCATCACAATGTTTGTGGCGTGATATAATGGATGCCAATTGTAAAAGGAAAAATACACCATCCAATGCAAAGTGCAACGTATCCGCCTTTATCTTACGCGGAACAGGACGGTGGACATACAATCGATGCCTTATTGCAATTGAAAAAGAGTGTATCAAACGGAACAAAAAAGATCTACGGGCAAAATATATTAATGCCGTAAATTTTAAAAACAATGCAAAACTTAAGTTGGTTATAGAAACACTTTATGCTATACGAGATGAGGCTATGAATGAGTATATTACGCGTGTTCAATTTAAATTATTAATTGTGTCACAATTAGCATTTAAAATTGAGACTCGTTATGGTGCAGAAACATCAAATATTTTGAACTTATTTTAAATTGCTAAAACTTTTTATCGAAATATAGAAGTTTAAAAAAAAAAAAATGATTTGATAGCTCTTGATTAGCTTTACAATTTAATGTATTTTTTTTGATATAGTTAATAATAATTTATTGAGTAGTAAGAGTTTAAAAAATCGGGTTTTATATATATTTCAGCACTAAAAAATCATCACCGATTGGCCAGAATTTATTCACGTGATACATGTGATTACATTCGGAGCACTATGATTGGTTATGTTTCACATTAAACGTGATTTAATAAAATTGTCGTTATGTAAAATATTGATAAATTAATAAAGTTAAATGAAAATGATGACATCTAAAATATTTTTTTTATTTAAAATGAGACATTTAAATTGATGAAATCTATTCCCTAAATATCATAAATCAAAACTCTTATCTAAATTCCACTTATTACTTTAAATGACCAAATTCTTCCAAAACACTCTGGAATGTGACAATGTGACCAATATTTTTTTACTGCAAAAACAGTAGTCTTTCCTGAAAGGCCTTGTTCATATGCACTCATATATCAGTTAGATCAACATGCAAACCAACGAATCTTGGTCAAAAAAACAGAATTTAATACCTGTAGAACAAGTTCTTTAAGATTTTTAAAAGTATAATCATAATATAGTAGAAATAATATAATTATATTATTTTTACTTATGTAGGTTATTTCCACTTAGCTATGTGGCCTATATTATAATTCTGGTTGCATTTGAAGATGATCTATATCATAATTTTGACCACATTGATGTGTGATCAATCTTGAAAAAATAGCCACATGGGAATTAGGTATATAGTGTCATAGTTATTGTAACTGATTTTATAAAGTTGACCACATTGAAGTTACTGAATGGTGACTTTATCATGAGTTTGATGACCCGATTGCAATTTACATTGATACTACCTGTTGGGAGAGTGAGGGGACAAGTACAACAAGTATTTGAATTTAGCCAGTAGTTATTAATGATTTTGGAAGTATAGAAAGACAAATAATACTAAAGTAACTAATATTCTATACTATAGGGTAATAAAAGCAAAGAAGCTAGGTAAAACAAGAAGAAGATAATTAAAGGAGAGATAATGAATATAGAAAAGAGAAAATATGACAAATTCTAATCTAAAGACAATAAGAAACAAAATGAAATAGTTCACTAGGATTTGAGAAGGATTTAAAGGATGGATAAATTCAAAGAATGAAAAAAGTGAGTTCTAGCTAAGTCACATGACAGTTTGAGTGAAAAATTAAAGATCAATAGTTTATTTTAAGACTCTGGATTATACAATATAAACTTTATTTATAATTTATAAACAAATGCAAGAAAATAAATAAATATGTACATAACTTATTTATAGACAAGATAAAGATTTTATTAAGAAAATAAAGAAAGTACAAGAAGAAATAAAGAAAGTAAAGAAATCTATCCTATATTTGTTCAAAAATTATCTAAAGGATTAATCAAGGTAAAGAAAAATAACATTATTGATTAATTGATACTTAAAAATTTATTAATCACTGATTTATACATAAGAAAAAAAAATTAAAACTACTTTTATAGTTATTTCAATTCTATTCTAAAAATATAAATTAATCTATCAATTAATTATATGATGAAAAAAGAAAAAAGAAAAAAAAAATAATAAAATAGACTCAATTCCAGTCTTACTTAGCTTCTTGACTATTGTGGAGGTAGTGGCAATTCAAAACATTTATATATTTACTTTGGTAAGTGTTCTTTCACTAGCAAGAGTGATTACTATCTAAGCAAAATGGTGATTTCTGTAGTAATCCGCAGTAAACTGCAGTATCTGCAGTCTACAGTATATCAGAAATCATGTGGTATGTGACTGGTGTAGCTAAATGAATTTATAAATATAGGTGAAGAAAGAGAATAAAGAATCAAGATTTTTAGGACAAATTCAGAATAAAGAGATAGTAGAGAGAACAAAAATGAAGTGGGTAGTACAAGGTATACTTGCATACAAAATTATTTTGGAACCTCAAAATTACAATTTCAAGAAAAAAAGTCAAAGTAGTTTTTCATAGAAGACAAAATTATTTTACTTAAAATTTAAAATTTTTTGTCTATCTAGATTTATTTTTTAATTGAATATATACATAATTGAATACTTTTTTTACTTTCATATATAGAATAGATTCTGCATAAATCTCAAAAAGTTGAAATACTTCAAAAATCCAAAATTAATTTTGAAAACATGTATAATACAAGATAAGTGAATAAGTGAAGGTAAGTAGTAATAAATATTGATAAGTAATATTAGGAAAAGAAAAAAAGGAGAAGAAGAGTGGTGACAACAATTAAAAGGAAAATTATATAAATGAGAATTAAAGGTAAAGGAGTGTGATAGATGGAAACGAGAGTGAAAATACAATGACAATAAAGAGAATAAAAAAAATAATAATACACTCCTCTTCTTACATTTGAGCTTCCGTGAGAATTTAGAAACTCAAAAAAGGAGAATTGATGGTTCACTCTTGTTGTTTATTTATTTGTGCTTTTGTTACTTCTGCTAATAATTCTTGGAAGTCATTATCTGACATATATTGTAATGTATAATACGATATATAAGTGATACTAGGGATATTATAACTACCTCTTGCAGAATATAGAATATAGGCTCTTCTAACAATTGTTCAAAAATGAAATAAAAAATTTTGCAGAAGGTAGGATCTAGTAGTACTTCTGGCATTATTACTAAATCATTTTAGATATAGGAGAAGACTTAATTAATAATAGAGTAAGAGTTTCTCATCATTTCTGATATTGTTACTAATATAGATCAAAATTCAAATATCAGATATCTATCAGATACCTATCGGTTTCTTGATATTTTCAAATATCAGACGATTATCAAGAAATTATTGAGTGCATGAAATATTTTTATATATATCAAGAAGGGCCCAATAGTATAAATGATGTCAAAATTAGGTCAGAATTACAGCATTACGGCATTACGGCATTACGACAACTGAAAATATTTTTGGCATTACCTTTCAAAATTTAAAAATGTCAAAAATAATTTTGGCTGTTGTTATTATTTTTGACTACCGTAATTATTTTCAGCTACTATAATTATTTTCAGTTGCTATTATTATTTTTGGCTATTGTTATTATTTTCAGTTATCGAAATTATTTTAGGTTGCTGAAATTATTTTCGGCCACCATTATTATTTTCAGTTGCCGTTATTATTTTAGGCTACCGAGGTTGTCAAAATTATTTAATTGGTTAAAATTTGTGTCATGACTATTTTATTTTTATTACAATAAATAGTTGGGTCAGATGATTTGTAGTATATAATAAAAGTCTACCAAATAAACAAATAAATTTGTTTTAATACTATTTTTTATGTCTACATACTAATATCTATTTTTATTGAGTTTTGACATAAATAATAGTATACCTGCCACCCAAATTCAAAATCCAAATGCCAAAATCCCAAATCCCAAATTCCAATTCCAAATCCCAAATTCAAATTATTTTTGGTACCTCAAATTATTTTTGGCATCCCAAATTTATTTTGACATTCCAAATTATTTTTGGCATCCCAAATTATTTTTGGTATCCCAAATTAATTTTGGCATCCCAAATTAATTTTGACATCCCAAATTATTTTTGACATCCCAAATTATTTTTGGCATCTCAAATATTTGAGGATGAAAAAAAATATTTAAATTAATGTAATAGAATTAAAAGAAGTTAATGTAAAAGATAATAAAA
>CAJVPK010001162.1:0-14446 GCA_910592015.1 Diversispora eburnea
TAGAATAGATTTTGCATAAATCTCAAAAAGTCGAAATACTTCAAAAATCCAAAATCAATTTTGGGAACATGTATAGTTTCAATCATAAGATTTATTATTAATTTCAAAATTTTATATTATTATTTTAAATTTTATATTGCTGATTATTTTATAGCTGATGAAAAAAAAATGTGAAAGTAATACAAAGTGAGTGAAAAAAATTTTAAATATTTAAATATTTAAAAATGAATTTTTAAAAGAACATTCATCAATATTTCTATGATCTTCACCCAAAAACATTAATTTTCTAAATTTGGAAATTAATTGTATCCTTAAAATCATGTGAGAATTAATTGTCCGGAGGAAATTTAATGTACGCGTATTTGATATCATAGTTAAATTATTGATGTAACAATAGTCAAAATATCAAAAACGTTTTGGAAAGGAATTCTGTCCGATTTTTGATAATGATCATTAGATAAGGATCACATGTTGGATTTTTGTCTTCAGGTTGGACTTTAGGTCACCCGAGGAATCCTCAGAAATGCACTATCTCAACAACTTGCTTGCGTAATGTAAGCTTTTGATTGTCATTTCCAATAGATCTAGCTCCAGAAATGTAATTGTAAAAGTTAATTAACATCATTTTTTCGTTATCGGGAAGTGGGGCGCAGGTTTAACCCACTATTTTTTTAAATACAATGATTTTATCATTATATTTTTTTAGCTTGTATTGGTGGTACAATCTAATGCCCCGATAGTGGTTGCGTATCTTATATTTTTACAAATATTACGTTATTTCTTTTACTCTGGGTAATGTAAGATAATCGTTATCTGAAATCAATTTCATAATCAGCATTTTCATGTCATGTATGAGAAAAATTCCAACTTTAACATTAAATTATCTAATCTCTGTTTTTCCAGTAGAATCATTTTATTATATTTTTATATTTTAAAAAAATTAGATAATATTTTAATATAATATCTATTTATATTTATTATTTGAAATGAGTTATATGAATAAATCTATTAATAGAGTTCTTTATTTGGGATAATGATAAACCAAAAAAATTGATTAAAAATAATGAATAAAACAAAAATGGTAAGAACAATTTTGCAAGATTAAAAGATCAAAGTAATCCAGATTAACGTAATCCAAATAAATGCATATCAGCGTGATAGTAATTTAACCCATTAGAGAAAGTCTTTAGAATCGTGTTTACTATGTTCACGCACACATATAAAAATAACCATACGAACTTAACTTATAAGGATAAATATTGTTATGTAAAACAAAAAAAAAAGCCATAATGGTAATCAACAATCAAAATAATATCAACCAAATTTCTAAATTCATTATATTCATGTTACGCATATTAAACCGAATTCAATGAGATGAAAACAATCTGACGATTTTGAATTCATCGCAAACCCCTGGGACAATTGATTTTTGACTTTTCTTTAGGTTACACATATATTTGACACGGATAAATGGAAGAAAATTTTCCAAATAAATATAATAAAATAAAATATAATTTATTTATAGGAAAGTCTAATTTAATATACCCGAAATAGTTAAAAAAAAAAACTGTGCCAGCTTTTACTTCTTTTTCGAAAACTTTACGAATAACTTTGAAAAAAAATAAATAATGTTTATTCTCATATTCAAAAATCAAACGATTCTATATATAAAGCTCAATTTCGAACCTCTTGATCAAAGATTTATTTCTTTTGAACTTTTCTCTTCACTACTTAAATTACTACTTTATTTATAATTATAAAATAAAATTATCATTATTTAATTAAATCCTCTTCTTTTCATTCTCTCGCGTTTTACTCGAAATAATATAATTTTTAATTTCTTTAATAAATTTATAATCTTTTTTTTTATCCCTCTCTTGAAAATGAAATTTAAAATATTTTCAATTCTCGGTGTCGTATTATTATGTGGTTTCTTGGGCACCATTGCAACCCCAATTAAATCGGACAAAACTCATGAATTGGAATCTAGATCTTCTCCAAAACCATATATATTTGATCCTTTATCTAAGTTAAATGAGAGTTCACCCGTAACTCGTTATTATCAATTTGAATTGAAAATTGTAAAACTTTCTCCTGATGGTTTCGAACGTCCTGTGTGGACTGTCAATGGTCAATATCCAGGTCCTCTCATTCAAGCTAATAAAGGTGATCGCTTAGTGATAAATGTAACCAATAATCTTGGAGACCCCTCTACTATCCATTGGCATGGTATCTTCCAACGTGAAACAAATTGGTATGATGGTGTTAGTGGTCAAACTCAATGCCCTATTCCAAACAAAATTTCCTTCACATATAATTTTACTTTGGATCAATCGGGTACTTATTGGTATCATTCTCATTTCTTATCTCAATATATTGATGGATTGGTTGGTCCACTCATTATTCATGATTCGGAAGACCCTTATTTGAATTCTTATCATGAAGACTATTTGATCATGATAAGTGATTGGTATCATTCTCCTTCTGGTCCACTTCTTGTTCAAAGAGTTGCTCCTGGTTATAAAGGTTTTAACGTAAGTTATTAAATTAACGTAATTTATATGTGATTTATATAATTTTTAATTTTATGATTTCTAATTACATTCTATACATTTTTTACATTTTGTACATTTTTATAGCCTTATCCTGATGCTACTCTTATCAGTGGTCTAGGTCAATATAACTGTTCATCACCAGCAGCTGGTAGTCATTGTAATTCCAATGTCACAATTCCCACTTACAATGTTCAAAAAGGAAAGAAATACAGATTCCGTATTATCAACACTAGTGCCTACGCATTCTTTACCTTTTCCATTGATAATCATCCACTCAAGGTTATTGAAGTTGAAGGAACTCCCGTAAAAGATACTGATGCTGCCATATTGAATGTCATACCAATTACTGTTGCCCAACGTTACTCTGTTATCCTTACCGCAGATCAACCAATTGCCAATTATTACATCCGTGCTAGTATTATTGATAGTTGTTTACATAATATGACAAATGATACTATCAACTATAATTCTTCTATCAATCACAATGCTACCGGTATTCTTCACTATCTTGGTGCTGGCAGTAATGAATCCACATCAACTGCATATCCAATAACCTTCCCACTTTGTCAAGATCTTAATGCTAGTGCTATACGACCATACAAAGATAGTCCTGCTCCCACCAACATTACTAATGATTTTGTGTTTAACATCACATTCAGCCGTAATGATGATGATGTTGGTCTCTTAGGAGTCAACGATTCACCTTTTGTTCTCGTTAATGATAATCCAACAAATCAAAGAATAATGCTAAAAGAAAATTATACTGATTTCGATAAAAATCAAAACATATATAGTTATGACATTCCCTATGGGTGTGTTCAAATTACTCTTTTAAATTCTCAGTCTACAAATCATCCATTCCATTTACACGGTCACTCCTTTTGGATAGTTGCTGAAGGTCCGGGAGCGTTCGTATCTAATATAACAACATACAATTTGGAAAATCCGGTCTTTAGGGATACTACTATAGTACCTGCAGAAAGTCACATAGTAATAAGATTTCTTGCAGATAATCCTGGTGTATGGTCATTCCATTGTCATATTCAATGGCATGTAGGCATGGGTTTGTTAGCTCAATTAATTGAACGTCCAACGGAATTCAGTAATCGAACCCTTCCGGATGATGTTAGGGCATTGTGTATGGAATACAATAGTTACAAAAAACAAAAACGTTCAACTACTTTACCTAGAAATTCAATGGTTAAGAGAGAGCGTATGTTTTAGAAAAGTAAATTATGATCAATTTTAATATTTCAAGTTTATTTATTTTATTTTTTAATATAATTTTTCATAATTTTAATAATTAAAAGGACTCTCATTTTAAATCAAACAATTAAGCATCATTTTAACGTCGATTTTAATTAGCATCCCAAATTATTAATAGAAATTAGCTAATATTATTAAATAATTAAACAAGGCCGTCGCATTGTCAAAGTGTTTATCAAAGTTCATATTTTATTTTATTAATATATCCATTTTAATATTTTCTAGGTTATCATACCTAATAATTTTCTAATCTCTATTGTTACTGAACATACATTTCTAATTAACTTTGAATCATCCTTCTAACTAAATAATTTAAAAAATTAATGTATAAATTTAAACTATCTAATAAATGCCCAATATATAAAATTTTTTTTAGATTAAGATTAAGTTAATTCATTGTTAATAATAATTCTAACAATTAAATTTTCAGAATTTTTGTAAAATATTCATTGACTTATTAATTTTTCAGAAATTTTACCAAATATTCGGTTTTTATATGAAATTTGAATTAAATAATTATCTTGATACGTAATTAAAATATAATCAAAATGATTTTCCCCAGAAATTCATGTTAAGAATTCTATTTGACAAAATCAAATCTCACATCACGAATTGCAATGATTTATGTTCTTTAATATTTGGACAAGTATAAAGATTGACATTTAATAAGTATTGAAGATTTCTTTAAACCTAATCTTTCAAAAGAAGGATATTATGAGAAATGGTTTGTTCGTATTTTGAAAAATTCAATTTTTATTTAAATTATCTAAACACAAAGCTATAAAATTTTCTTATTGAAAGATTTGAGGTGTTCTTCGTATAAATTATTATTTCATTGGCAGCTAAATTAAAGAATTTTGATTATCAACAATAGTCCAATGCTGTACTGGTAAAAAAATCCTGAAGCTAATGAACCAATGGTGAGATGGATATCTAATCATTTCATATATAGAATTTCAGCTGGATTCTTTTTGTTTAATTTTTGATCATAATTGGATGCATTTCTAAGTTCTGGTTTTCCGGAATATCAATAAATAAATTCAAATAACTACGTTACTTTGTTAAAAATCATCTAACGCTTGCCTATAACATTTTAACATGAAAGTGGCTCCGCGAGTTTTTGTCCTATACTCGAACTTCACGTCTTGCCAAGTCACGAACTAACTTGATGTACTTTAAACACTCTCGCTATAAAGGATTCACCTTAATTGAACTTATTAGATACCTCTGTATCAAAATGAATTGGTTCTATGTGATTTTCACAAAGCGAACAGTTAGTTTTAGTTTAGTTTATAGCATTAATTACATTATTTTGGGAGGAAATTACACAGGACAAAACAAACTGGGACGTTGTTACTCAAATGGGATTGGAACCATAAAGATGAAGAAAAAGCGTTTCCAGTGGCATCTGAAAGGGAAAATCATGTGGGACAATACAATGAAGAAAAAGTAAAAATCATCTGAAGAGAAGATCGTTTTGGACAATACAATTTTGGATGTTGTTATAAAGATAGAATTTTGGGACCATAAAAGATGATGAGAAAGCATTCCAGTGGTATTTGAAATCAGTTGAAGTGGATAAAGTATGGACAAAATTATATTGAAATGAAATTGGAACTTCAAATGAAAATTTAAATATTCAAAATAACCGTTCAAATTGTAAATTCATAAAAATGCCAGTGGCAATAATAATTTAATATATAGGATTTAAAAAAAAATAAAAATTAATAAATGAAAAAAATTCCTTTTTATTTTTATTATATTTATACTGCAAATTAAATCGATTCTTTTAAAGGGAAACAAAACACCCCAAAATAAATGTGTGTATTCTATACACCAAAAAAAAAATACCTAATACTGTACCTGTACCTACCTATCATATCAAATATTATTATTATTTGAAGTGGAAAATGGAAAAGAAAATTTTTAATTTCTACATACACCAAATTTCTAATCTATTATTTCTCTTGTATAATCTTATTGCAGTTTCAAAATCAGCCCTATTAATTATAGAGATATATTCACCATCATCATCTTTATAACGAATTTTACTTATTTCCGAAATTCCCAAAACATTCATAATTGTATACTTGATATCTTCAAGAAGTTCTTGAGAATTGAAACACAAGATACGAATTTCATCAGCTAAATGACATTTAATCAATAATTCTTCATCCTTTAAAGATTATTAAGAGAAAGCATCGAGAGAGAGTTATGAGAAGTGAATAATGAAGTAATGAAATCATGTTAAATAATCTTAAAAAATAAAAATATAAAATAAACAGTTCAAATAATTATAAATAATTTAATTACAATCATATGATACGCTTGAATTTCATTATGGATCTTTGTCTTGTTTTTATTCACAATATAATTAATATGTAATCCAGTCATATCGATGGCTTGTTGTGGTGTTGAATCTTGAGCATAAACGTGAATGGTTGTTGCTTTATCTAATTGAAAATATAATAAATTATAATTAATAATAATAATTTATGATAATAATAATATTTGTAATTGAGAGATCAAAACTTAACTCAAATTTTCACGAATTGGATCGTCGTTAATAAAGATTTCTCTTGAACTATATGAAATCTGTTAAAAAATATTATTAAAATATTAAAAATATTTTTTATTAGTAATAAAAAGGATTATTACAAATATTAATAAAATATTACCAAACCAATTGCATTTTCTTTCAATGTTAATATGATAAGATTTAAATGAACTTTAGAAATATCTTCCAAAGCTTCTAAAGGAATATAAATTTTTCCTTTATTTTCATTTAGAAAAATAGAAATTCCTTCCTCAAGATATTTATACCGAAATCTTAATTTATAATCATTTATTCCTATTTCTGCCGATTCTTTATATTCATTGATATTTATACCGCTCAAATTAAACTCAATATATTGCGGTTGATAATGTTGTCTTTTATATTTTTTATTCTCTCCACCTCCTCTCGATTTATTATGTCCGTGATCATTAGAGTAACCATTTAAATGATAACCATTAGAATATTCATTGATCGAATTGTGAACCTAGAAAATAATAATAATAATCATTCAATTGAATATTTCGAAAAAAATAATATATTTAATATTTGATTTTTATTCACCCATTGTATTTCATCCATTTTGAATTATTTTAATTATTTTAATAATTTTAATTATTTTAATTATTTATTTTAATTATTTTTAATTATGTCGATTATTTTAATTATTTTAATTATTTAGATATTCGACCGACCATGATTATTAAATTAATTATTATTATTATTGATTTGTTTTTAAAATTAAATTCATGAATAATTATTATCAATTATATCGGTCTTTATATCCCCCAAGAAAAAAAAACGAAAGAAAAAAATTCTTGGGAGTGAATAAAGCACCGAAATGAGAATAAATTGAATAATTTATATACAGTGTGGGACAAAAAAAAATCCGAAATTGAAACGTGACAAAGATGATCTTCCATATCACTAAATATAAATTTGATTTACATCACAATAACACAAAATAAATATCACGTTTACAGCTACCTTTTTTTCCATCAAAAAATTCATTTTCAAATAAAAAAACGTCTAATGAAACTTTATTAGATTTATGGAATAACGGTATTCGTAATGCAAAAGAACCTCATAAGCTAACAAACATTCCACTATCCACTATTTATGATAATATCAAAAAAATCAAAAAAAAATGGTATCGTGAAGCATGCTGGAGGGAAACGGCCGTCCAAGAAAAATTACTGCAAATGCGTCTCGGACACTTGGTCAATTTATAAGATCTATTTCCACGAGGACCTTAGAAAAAAAATTGATTAATATGGGTATTGAAGTTTCGTATAGAACAATTGGAAGACACCTGGCAGGTCTTGGGTATCAAAAAAAACTTCCAAAAGTAACGTCTATGCTAACCGAAGATCACAAGCGAAAACGTGTAGAGTGGGCAAATAACATATTAATGAAAATTGGAATAAGACATTATTTACTGATGAAACAGCATTCCAGTTTTTCAGAAATACTGTTGAACGTTGGTACAAAGGAGAACGGCCAGTACACTTAATGCCTAAAGACCGAACAAAAATAATGACGTGAGGTGGTTTTTGTGCAAAAGGGAAAACCAGTTTATTTTGCTTTAAACAAATAATGAACGCTGAGTTCTATGTAGAAATACTTCGCACACATGCTCCCGAAATCAAACAGATGCTTGGTTGTAAATGGCGTTTTCAGCAAGACAACGATCCCAAGCATACGAGTCGTTTGGCTAAAGCCTTTATTTAAGAAAATTTCCGGAAGTCCTAGAATGGCCATCGAACAGTCCAGATCTAAATCCGATCGAAAACCTATGGGCAATTACTAAAAGTAATGTAGAAAAAAAGAATGTCAAAAAATATAAACGATCTTGAACAAATTCCACAAGCCGTTCTAATTAATCTCATAAAATCAATGAAGCGCCGTTGTGAATTAATAATGGTGAACGTATACCGTATTAATTTTTATTAATAAAGTTAGCTGATATTCAGCTTTAAAATACAATAAAATTTCATGATTTTTTGATTCCGGTTTTTTTTTTGTCCCACATTCACGTTTTGATTATTTTTTCAAAGAATTTATTATATAATAGATTATTTATATTGTTAAACGCCATATTAAATAGATATTAGGCTAAATATGGTTATTATTTATAAGTTTAGGTTCATTGGTTCAATTAAATTACACCCCAATAATCTTGAAATTTTAAGCATGATTATTTTGACAAGATTACATTTTAATTGGGCGAAATCAGGTGTTGTTTTATCAAATAATTCAAAAAGTTCATGAATTGATTTCCCTGTAAAATTATAGAAATATTATTTTTATTGTGAAATATTATTGTTTAATTATTTAACGATACAAATTAACACAAGCATGACAATTCAAAATTAAATTTGGACTACTATTTTTCATAAAAAAAGTACCAGGTCACATGACAAGGCTGTGACCAGAAGAGAATAAAAAAAGACTATCTTAAAAAAAAAAGAAAAAAGAAAATTATTTATGCAATAAAAAATCCATAATTTATAATTTACCACCAAAAAAATTCTGTTTTTTTTGACTTCGATCGTGATTTGTAGGACGGAGGGATTTTTTATTAAGATATTCTTATGACCGAACGAAAGCCCTGATTCCGAACTACAAGATGACCCCCACAGCAAAAACGGGTTCTCAGCCAAAAAATTTTTTTGAGAAAATTAGTTTAAAGTATTTTTTGAGTTAATATACATATAATTATAACAAAATCTCAAAAAAAATTTTTTTTTACCCGAGAACCCGTTTTTGCTGTGGGAGGTCCCATATGTTTTATTCTTTAGCATAGCACAGATATCCGCTGATATATTAATGTTTAAAGTCAAAATAGCTAGCTCTGTATAATTACCATAATATTACATAAGTGTCATAATATTATATTTTTTATTTTTTTTTAATTTTATATTTATTATAATTATTAATTTATATCAACACTCCATAGGCAATCCCCAATAAAAAATTAAAGAAAAAAGAATAAAAAAATATAAACATTTCAAAATTTAAATTATAAAATAAATAAATAAAGGATATATTATGAAATTTTTTACACAAATCTTATATGCAAACCACCAAAACAAAAATAATTGAGAGTCTCTAACCACTATCCAAGACTAGAGGACTCTTACCAAATACCACCTGTCAAATTTAGAGTTGAAAAGCACTTTCTCTAAGTAAGACAAGCAGACCATTAATTGATATATATGATAATTCTTCATGTAGAATTTCCAGATTGCCTAGGAATTAATCCTGTCTACATTATCCTGATATTTAGTTATTGTTGTTGTGGTGGTTATATAGGTCTTCTTCTTCTTCTATCAGGAAGGGGGGCAGATGACAGCTGGTGAGAATGGGCTGACTAATCTTTGTGCTGTTGATCTAGTAATTGATGCCATTTCTAAAGTAAGACATTTCTAAAGTAAGAGATCTTGAAATGGTAAGAAAAGTATAAAAAAATAAAAAGGTATGGGTACCCTTTTATAAAAACTTTTTTTTGTTTATTTTTTTTTATTTTGTTTATTTCGTTTATTTTAATTTGTTTATTTTGTTTATATTGTTAATATCGTGATTTTCGCGTTTATTTAGATTTTCAATATCGTTGTTTTTAATAGGAGAGTAGATCTTAATATTATTATTAGCATTATACTCATTATTAACCATCATAGATTGATAAATTGAAAATTAATTTTGATGAAATCAATCAAGAGAATAACTTTTTTGACATGAACATTTTGCAAGGTCATTTTAATCACTTTTTAGTTAATCCAGATGTGAATTAAATTATCAATAAGTACCTGTTTAAATTAATTTTAATTTGATAATTTCGATTTCACCAATATTTCGAATGGCATTAATTTAAATTTTATTTCAATTCACGTAATGGATTAACTAAAAATGATATATCTAACTTTTGAAACTTTCAAATGATCATTATGGAAGTAAGTTTTTGAACAAATATTAAAAACACTCGACTATTTTCGGGGGTTATAATGGAACATTAAAAAATTTCGCAACTATAACAGAAAGTAACATAGTTGTTATATTATAACATAATAGAATACCACACCAATTCAGTTCTTATTATAACAGTTGTATTCACGCTCTCCGAGTTGATACGTTATAAACATTCAATGCTTACCACACTTGGTTAATTAGTTAGAACGAATTATTTTGATTATTATTGTAACTACTCCACACAAATATGTAAAGATTTAATGAACCTAAATCTTATTTTCAATTGTTGATGAATTGAATCAACATAGTATAGAGAAAGTTAATATAAATTATTATAAAGTTGACAGTCATATAATTAAAGCTGATACTCCAAGAGAATTGGAATCGTGGAAAACGAAATGACTCTGTCATATTATTATAATTATAAGATGATTTTTGGAGGCGTGACTTGTTCTATTACGTTTATTAATAAAAAATAATAAATAAATTATGATTTTCACAGAAGAGGAAGTTCCGATTTCTTTTTTTTAATAACTCATGACATTTTTGCATCATACAATTTGTATTCTTTTGAAAAACAAAATTTTCAGCACTTGATTGTTTAACAATACAATTAATGCAATGTTTTTACTTTTTCTTTTTATAATATATTCATGTTTATTCCTTTATTCTATATTTGATTTAACTAAGCATAAGATATGACTAGAAGACTTTTATGGTTGAGCTGTTTAAAAACTCTTTAGAACTTTTTCTTATGCCTAATTTTCAAATTCTTGTCTCAAATTTAAAATTCAATTGCACTTTCTCTTTTCAAGGTATTAAATTTTTAGTATTGACAATAGCTTGATTATTTGCAGTGTATTATTTTATTTTGAGATAATAAAAAAAAAATACATAAAAAATTTTTTCGAACGAATAATTCTTACTACTTTATTTCGTTTTCATAATATGATTCATCTAATTCCATGAAAATTTAACTGTAGGTAATAAATAAATATTTCTGCAGACAATAATAGTAGTGGAATCAAATAAAATGGATAAATAACAACACTTTTGAGTATATTGGACTTATTTGTAAAAGAGGAATTTATTCTGCTGAATTGAATAATAATAATGATGATAATGATAATGATGATAATGATAATGATGATAATGATAATGATGATAATGATAATAATGATAATGATAATGATGATAATAATGTAGTAATAATAATCCAGAAGTGCTCTCGTACTCTCTAAAATATATAAACTATTATAATAGAATTTTAAAATACATGGTGACATTGTATCTTTTTGTCTATCCTTTTAAACATCCTCAATACAGCAATTATTAAAAAGACATCAGGAATACACTACTTCGATCTCTATTATAAATTTCCACCTCCTTATCAACCTAAATGCAACATGTGACATAAGTGGTGGTCGAAATAATTGTTGATGTTTTTGTAGAAACTTTCGGACATGGCAAGAAAACAGTTGGGTTACAGAAGACGACCTTGGTGTGTTTGTTCTTGAAATAACATCCATTTTTATCTATATTGCAGATAAATTTATTAGTCCTCTTTTTTACTGGTACGGTTTCAGTTGTAGTCGTGATGCCTTTGTGAAAGGTAGACGTGGTTGTAGTTATAGACGTGACGGTAATGGTAGTTTCGCGTGCTGGGCAATTAGTTGGATAAATAGTTTTAGTGTGATTGCGTGTCTTGATGATAGTTTTTGTTTTATTGGCAGTTACTGAAAATAAGAATAAAAGCACCAACGCAACTAATGTAGCCGTTTTGAAAAAAAAGGTTCTATTCAACATCATAGAAGTGATTGAGGGGAGGGAAACTATCAATCAAGGCATATATTTATATTAAAAATTATGTGCGTACATTATTGGAACTCATACCTAATCGTGATTAATCATCTATTATCCAAATGAGAGTTAATTAATACGTTGTGTTGCTCATTAATGTTGTAATACTTGAAAATAGATCCCCCTTGATTAACTAAATAGATATTTATTTTCTTGGTCTTTTAATTAAAATAATTAAGTAAAAATTCCAAATAAGAACAACACAACAAATAATAATAATAATAAAATGTCAAAAAATTTATACAAAGCTTCATTGTTAAATTTTCCCGCATTTTATAAAAATTATGGGCTGATTTGTCTCACTTCGATTATATCACTTGCATATGGTATAATATCAAAATATTATATCAAATTTCAGCACAAATTCTGAATTTCTGAATTTCTGAATTTCATCTGAATTAGGCCAAAAATATTATATAATATTTCGGCCTAAATTCAGTTATTACCCTAAGTTTCAACCAAAATTTGGGATTTCTGAATAGTACTGAATTTAATACAAAATTTTGATATGTTGAATTGTTCCGAAATGTCCATTTCAGAAATATAATATTTCGGTAACAATTCAGTATATCATGATTTTATTATTGCTAAAGCTCACCGGTGGTGAATTAATAAATTTGATCGAGTTAATATACATATATCAATGGTTTCTTTTTTTTTTAGCACAGTAAATCGTGATGTTTTTGGTGGTGAGTTACCTATGTCCTCTGTTTCTCGCTATTGTTTAGCTTTATTAAATTTTTACTAAGGGTTTAACATAACAACTACATTTAATACATTCATAATCTTTAACACTTTCGCATAGATTTGTCATCTAAATCGGATATAACTTTTATCTTTTACTTTAATAAACTTGAAGAATTAGAACCTGTGAGTGAAAATAAAGGAGGGAGAAATTGGGTTGATAAATTGTGATGTTTGTGCCAATCGTAATAAGGTTGAATCCAATATGTCAGTGTTATAAAGAAGAGGAATGGAATGCTCATGAGCTACCTGAAATAGGAGACTGAACCACAGCCGACCTGACGAAATCCAAATAAAAATTTTCCAAGAAGCTCTCACTTCGAGACAAATTTTTTCATTGGGTAGTTGTTTTTCACATATTAAAGCCAAACTTTTTGACTGTTGTCTTTTCCTATTTCTTGTATTTCTAACTTATTTATTTTCTCGATAATTTCGTCTAGTTCTTTGATAAATAATTATGTGTTCACACTATTTTTTGTTCTTTATATAGATTACTAAGAGGATAATTAGAGAAATTAACCCTGCCTCAATTATGCTATCAAGAATATAAAATGGTAGATTAGAGTTGGTATCTTTTCATTTTGTGTTTATTCTGTCATAATAATAATCATCTTTACAGCTTACCATGATTTTTTTAGATAAATATGACAATTATGAAGTAAATTTAGAAGATATGTACTTTATACAAGTAGAAAATCATTTAGATATTGGCAAAATAATTAAAATCAATGTACTGTAAATTTGATCAAGTCAAGATCATGATAATCTTTATTAATTCAGAATTTTAATATAAACATTACAAGTGTTATTTAATGTTTAATTTTTTTTTTACTTTTCTTTTGAGCTCACATCTACAAGTATTATGTCCAATACCTTTACAGTAAATACATATATATTTATATTTAGTTTGAATAGTTATCTCATCTTGATTATTATTTTGCCTGTTTTATTTAATAAAGATTCATCAGTAAATTTTTTTAGGCGAAATATTACACCATTTACAAAAAAAAATCATTTTTGAATTCACTCGCGATTTACATAACAGAGAGCAGTTTTCTACTAAGGTATTTATAGAATGGATCGAAAGTTCTGGTTCCTGGCTACATGTCAATATATGATTCGTTCCTATAGCTTCGATATTCATCGAGATATTCACGTTTAAACTCAAAAGTCCGTAAAAATTTTTGCAAATAAATTTTTATATAATATTTCATAATAGAGAAAATTTATTTCTCACCAGGTGAGAAATTTCACCCCATATCCTTTATAATTGTCACATTGCATCACGCTCCCTGAATATCAATTTTTATTATATTTTTTTGGACTTAATTTTTTTTAGTGTTAGAAAACTCTATTTGTCGCAAAAGTTTCATTTTTGATAGATCAGGGGTTATTTTTTTGATATACTTTGATGTATCCCTGGATTTGATTACTTTTTTGATAGATTTCGATGGTACCCATTTTTTTGGTTATTTTTTTGATACTTTTTAATAAGTAT